>PVKZ01000133.1:422889-602441 GCA_004027375.1 Macroglossus sobrinus
TTTTTTTTTTTTTTTTTTTTTTTTTTTTTTTTTTTTTTTTTTTTTTTTTTTTTTTTTTTTGTCTGGGAAGCTCTTTATCTCTCCTTCAATTCTAAATGATAGCTTTGCTATGTAGAGTAATCTTGGTTGTAGGTCATGGCTTTTTGTCACTTTAAATATTTTTGTGTTAGTTCCTTCAGGCCCACAAAGTTTCTCTTGGGAAATTGGCTGACAGGCTTTTGGGAGTTCACTTGTAAGTAACTAATTGCTTTTCTCTTGCTGCTTTTAAGATCCTCTCTTTGTCTTTAAACTTTGGCATTTTAATTATAATGTGTCTTGGTGTGGGACTCTTTGGATTCATGTTTGAGACGCTCTGTGTTTCCTGGGCTTGTATATCTATTTTCTTCACTAGATTAATAAAGTTTTCTGTCATTATTTCTTCAAATAAGTTTTCTATTTCTTGCTCTTTCTCTTCTCCTTCTGGTAACCCTATGATGCAAATGTTGTTATGCTTGATGTTGTCCCAGAGACTCCTTAAATTATCCTTATTTTTTGGATTCCTTTTTCTTGTTGTTCTGATTGGATGTCCTTCACTACCCCTTCCTCTAAATTGTTGATTCCATCCCCTGCTTTATTTAATCTGTTGATTCTTTCTAATGTCAGACATTGTATTCTTCATTTCTGACTAGTTCCCTTTTATGTTTTTTATCTCTATTTTTATGTTTTCTATATGTTAAAATTCTTACTAAGTTCATCTACTCTTTTCCTAAATTCCTTGAGCATCCTTGTAACCAATGTTTTGAACTCTGCGTTTGGCAGTTTGCTTGTCTTCATTTTGTTGAGTTCTTTTTCTGGAACTTTGTTCTGTTCTTTTATGTGGGACATATTTCTTTATATACCCATTTTAGCTGCCTCTCTGTGTCTGTTTCTATGTATCAGGTAGGGCTCCTAAGTTTCCTGGTTTTAGTAGAGTGGGGTCCGGTGCCTCATTATTCCCTAGTCACCTAAGTCAGATGTTCAAGGTATGTCCTATGTATGAGTTATGTGCGCCCTCCTGTTTTGGTTGAGCCTTGGTTGCTGTTAGCACTTAGATGAGAGGGTCTGACCCTTGGGCTGATTGGTTGTGAAGACTGACCAGTAAAGGGCTGAGCCTAATGAGCAGGATTCACTTTAGTAGGGCTCTGATGCCTATCCAGTCTGGCTAGGGGGTGTGTCCTCCTCAGATGCAGCCCTGGGTGGTGCTCTGGCTCTTTAGCTCAGGCCACTGGGTATGTCAGCCCAAGGGCCTCCTGGGAGGGTCCCAGCTGTTGGCCAAGTTCAGCTGCAGGCTGCGCACTTCTGGGGCCACCTGTTAAAAGTCACTGAGCAATTTGCAGATGGCTGCCACCCATGCTGGGCTTATAGGTGCCTCAGGAGGCCAAACTAGGAACTGAGTCTGGCTGCCACTAGTGCTGAGCTTGGGGCTGCTCAGCAAAAGGTACAGGGCACACTGAGGTCAGATGCTTCTTTGTATTTTGTCAGCCTTTGAGAGATTTTAGGAAAGTCCACTGCATGTGCCTTTTCTATATAGTAAACCACTGGAGGAGACATGAGAGGGCTCCCAAGATGGGAGGAGAGGTGTGTCAGAGAATCACCTTGGCAGGTTGATTGAAACTCAGATATGGCCACCTGCATCCACATACTGTGGGAAGGAAGGCTCAACAAGGGTACAGTGGTTACTGCCCAGTGATTCTGTCTGAAAGAAAACTACCCTTCTAGCCCTTTCCCTGATGCCAATCACCTCAGTTCCTTCCCTTGTATCCCTGGTGCCTTGCCAGCTGCTGCCCCAGCACTAGAGCTCAGAGTGAGTGTGTCCATCAACGAGTAAATCCACATGTGGGCACTTTAAAAGGAATGTCTGCAACTCTCACACTTCTGTTTTACTCAGCTACAATCTCTCTTTGTTTTCATAACCAGAGGATGTGGGGACTTCTTTTCTTGGTACTGGAACTCTGGGCTGGAGAGCTCAGTGTGGAAGTGGGACTCCTCACTCCTCCGGGGAGTGGGGTACTGCTGCAGCCTAGATATCTCTCCTGATTCTTACTGCTATACCCGGATGTAAGACTAGCCAGTTTCATGTCTTCATCCCTCCTACTAGTCTTCATGTAACCTCTTGTGTATGTCCTCAGTGGTAGAACTACTATTCAGACAGACCTCAGGTGATGCCCAGTGATAATTGTTCTGTAGTTTTGTTATAATTTTAATGTGGTCATGAGAGGAGGTGAGCACAGTCTCTATTTTCTATGCCATCTTGACTATAGGCCTCTCTCCATTAACTAGTTTATTTAAAGACAATTTATTAGGCCTTTATTTTTTTTATTTCTGACAACTTTTGTAATTTCATGGTAAAAGACAAGAAAGAAAAATATTCATAGTAAATATTTGACATTTACTTGGACTACATTAAAAAAGATTTAATTACTTTTATTGCAAGCCTGTTATATATGCATCATAAATTATTTGGGACCTAGAAAAGTATCTGGAAAATGAAAGTCATATAGCAAATTTTAATGACTGACTGTTTCATAAAAGCTATTACATTTGCAGTGATGAGTAGAGAGTGGCATTGTAGCACATAGAGTTATATGCTGAGTCAGATTCATTCCCTAATTAAGTGACTGGAAATTTAAATTTATATTTAAGTTTCCAAATTACCACATGTCGGAGACCTTAAGGGCCTTTCAAGTATTCTTGGAACTATGAAGATTAGGTTATTCATAAACTAATCATTATGATGTATTTTAAAATGATGTGTGGGTCAGGCAGAATAGTTTTTTGATTTTTTTTTAAGGCTATGAATCTTGGAATCCCAGAGATCTGGATTTGAATTTTAGATCTACTGCTTTCTTGTGTGAATTATCTCTATTATTTAACTTCTTTAAATATCTAATTTATCATCTCTAAAGGAGAATATATCTTTCAGAAAAAAGGTTCTGATAATGTGAAATAACACACATATGTACCTAGTCAGAATGCAATCAATGTCAATTCTGCTTTATCATCTGTTAATCAAATTTGCTATATCAAAAAGCTGTATTTGCATTTTTATACATGTATACTTTCAGGTAGTTCACCACTCAGATGAAAGAAGGTGAGTCTGTCCAATACCCACCATGTTCCCTCATTCTTCCTCTCAGTTGGTATACACTTAACAATAACTGCTATTTTAATCTCTATCATTATAAATTGGTTTTGTCTGCTTTGATCTTAATTATTTATATAGATGCTTGTTTCTGTTTTCTTTTTTTAGCTCAATCTACTTTATTTTATTTTATTATTTTATTAATTTAAAGTATACAGTTCTTGGTTAGACATTTATATAGTTTATACAATGATCCCCTAATTGCTCTTTCTCTCTTCTGGCTCTACACTTAGCCATTTTATTAATGCTAACTGCAACCTATGCCATGCTCCCCGTCCTCCTGACCATCTATCAACTACTAATCTGTACTTCTTTAACCCTTCACCTTCAACCTCCCTCCCCTCTGGCCATCACCAGATTGTTCTCTATATTTGTGAGTCTGTTTTTGATTTGTTTGTTCTTTTTGTTTCTTAGATTCTGCATATAAGTGAAATCATATTGTATTTATCTTTCTCTGTCTGACTTATTTCACTCAGCCTAATGAAATCAGGCAAATGGTAGAATTTCATTTTTTTAAATAGCTGAGTAATATTCCATTGTATATATGAACCTTAACTTCTTTATTTAATTGTCTTTTGATGGGCATTTAGGTTGCTTCCATATCTTGGCTATTGTAAATTGTGCTGCCATGAATATAGGAGTACATAGATTTTTCAGAGAGCTTGAACAATAATCCTAAAATTTATATGGAACTATAAAAGGCCCAAAAAGCCATGGCAATCTTGAAAAGAACAAAGTTGGAGGTATCACACTATCTGATATCAAATAATATTACAAGAGTACAGTAATCAAAACAGCATGGTACTAGTATAAAAACAGATACATTGATCAATGGAACAGAATAGAGAGCCTAGTAATAAATCCATGCCTATTTGCTTACTTAATGTATACAAAAGAGGCAAGACTGACTATACAATAGGGTAAAGACAGTCACTTAAATAGATGATGCTGGGAAGATTGGATAAATACATGGAAAAAAAGAAAGTGGACCACTTTCTTACATTATATACAAGAATAGACTCAAAATACATTAAAGATCTAAATGTAAGCCTCAAAACCATAAAACTTCTAGAAGAAAACATAGACAATAAACTCTCTGATTTTGCTAATAGTAATCTCTTTAGCTCAATCTTAATGTGTGTGAGATGTATCCATGTTTTTGTAACAATAGTTTCTTATTTTATCCATTGCTCTTGACAATTTTTGTTTGTTCTGTGGTTGTTAGGCATTTAGATTGTTTCCAGCTTTTTGTTTTTATGAATAACACTGCCACAAACATTTATTATAGTCTTGTATATGTCTTTTTGTGGTCAAAAGCATTCATATCTTCTTGAGATATATTTTAATTTGCAGTTATAAGATGTATTTGTGTGCATGTGATAGATGCTATCAAACCATTTTCCAAAGTTTATGTACCAGTTTACAATTTCTGTGTGGGATGTAATGTCTCATAGTGATTTCAATTTGAAAGTCTCTGGTGACTAAAGATGCTAAATATTTTTTCATATGTTTATTACCCTATGCATATTAATTTTGGTGATGCTTCTTTTCAAATTTTGTACATTTAAAAAATTAAGTTGTTAGTCTTTTATTAACTTGTAGAATTATGAGTTCAAGTCCTTTACTGTACCTAAATATTAGGAATATTTTCTTCCAGTCTGTAACTTGCTATTTCATTTTCTTATTTTTTTTGATAACAAAACTTTTTATTTCAACATGTTTTTCCTTTATAGTTATTGTTTTTGTGTTCTGTTTTTAAAAATTTGCCTATCTAAGGTAAAAAAATATTGTATTATTTTTTATAAGCATTTTGTTTTATTTTTCATGTTTAAAACTATGAATTATCTCAAATTTTGTATATGATGTGAGGTAAAAGTCATTTTTCACCTTTTTTTCTTTATAGATATCTAAAGGATCAGCACAATTTATTGAAAGGCTGTCTTTTCAATTTAAACTGCAGTGTACTTTGTTGTAAATTGGGTGGCCATATATGTGTGGGTCTATTTCTGGATTCTATAGTACTCCTCACATATCAATTCAGATACTGGCACATGGCATGTATGTTCATAGGCTGTTGATTTGGACCAAACTGAACTAGAATCTAAGGAGAATGAACTAAATAATCCAATATCCCAATGGGTGATATTGAGGAATGGGGAATGGACTTGGGGATAGGGTATGTGGTCCACAGTGGAAACTAAAATTTTCATTGTGAGTCATTCTTGAACAGAGAAATGCTGAGAAATAATAGCTGTGAATTTTTGAATCTTGGGATTTTTTTTCTAAGAAAAACCTCTTGATACAAACTGACTGACTTTGATGCTCCCAAGTTATTTTATTTAAATTCAGTTCTGAACTATTTATTATTTAGAGAAAAGATTGTTATTTTAGAACATGTCGGAATCTGATGTATTCCCACAAAAAATAGTAAAGCTATTCAAAATACTATTAAAGGTGTATTGCAAGTAAGAGCTCTGTTTTGTTTCCATTTTTTCAAAAAAGAAAATACAAGTTATTTGATGATTCATTCAGTTTGCTTTAAGTAGTCTTTTATCACATGTATCAAAAGGAGTTTTCTTTGAAGCACATCTTTGCTGAGACATAATAAAAACACAAGTTGGCTAAAGCCGACAAGTTTGCTACAGTGACTTAGTCTGGAATATAGGAAGAAACTGGAGGCTTTCTCAATTGTATTACACAATTTTTTTTCTCCTGAGATAGCATTAAAATTGATCATTTTCTTATTAAATTCAAAGACTATGTTTCAAAGTATTGTGTTTAGCTCCCAAAGAG
This sequence comes from Macroglossus sobrinus, assembly GCA_004027375.1. Classification (NCBI taxonomy): domain Eukaryota; kingdom Metazoa; phylum Chordata; class Mammalia; order Chiroptera; family Pteropodidae; genus Macroglossus; species Macroglossus sobrinus. Next base: position 428,843 of record PVKZ01000133.1, read on the forward strand.
CAAAACTGGGAGGTTAAATATGAATCATAAAACTCTGTTTCTCAGTAAAAGAATCGGGTAGGTGGCAAAGGCTATGGCCAATAAGAGTTGATATATGTTAGTCATTGATTCAATATAATATTCTGAAAGTTTCTTTTTCATATTTTCTTTTCCAAAAAAAGATAAAAAAGTAGACAGGATTTCAGTCAGTATTTTCAATAAGTTGTTTATGTTCTTAAGGGGCAACACTAAACAGAATAGTTCAGCCTTTATAAAATAGATCTTTATCATTGTTCTAAAGTAGCATAGTAAGAAAATCCCCAAAATATACCCATTGGCTTAGTAACTAATAGCTGTTATCTCGATTTAAAAAGTCTGATAGGTTTATAAAGAGATTCATGAAAAGATCACCTCATTAATTTCAATATACTGAATTTTGTCACCTTTGTAATTTATTTTTACCAATTCATCCTACTTTAACATATTGCAGATAGGTTTTTGATGTAATTAGTTTGTCATGAATATAGCAACTTTCCAAATATTTAATATATTAGTTATAGAACATAATACTGAGAATATTATTCTTAAAGCATCTATTCTTGGGATATATCTTCTCCTTCAGCCCTTTAGCCCTGTAATCAACACTGCTGGTCAAACGTACTACACAGTAGTGTCTTATGGAATCTTAATTTTATTTTAAAGATAATTTCTATTTCAAGATAAGTAGATTTTAATCTGCACTAGGGAATCACACACTCACAAAGAAACATTTATCAACCATAAATTTATTCAGGGTACTAGCAGAAAACAGAAGACACACTCTAAGGGTTAACTGATATGAGTTAAATAAAGGGACTAATTATAGAAATGTAGGCAGAATTAAAACACAGCAAAAGGGGACAGTGAAGCATCCAGTGAAGCATCCATTACAATGAAAAGACATTACTACTTCAACATCTGATGGGGTAAGTTTAGAAAATGGTTGTATCAGAACCCAGTGATAGCTGTAGCTGTGGGAGATGAGCTGCTCGATAGTAGTGGGCACACAGTGAAGAACACAACCACTGTCAAAATCATGTGTTGGGAAGGAGGAAACTGAGATGTAACAGAAATCAGTACTGAATAACTTTGTCCTCTTACTCTTTTTCTCTTGGTAGTGCTTCCTATTGTTTGAAACCAACAAGACGCCATAGGGCAATGGATACCAGGTGCTATAGTTTTGAGGCAAAGATCTATGTATATCACAGGGAAAAGAATGGATTCATGAGGGTAAAAATAAATGCAGAATAACTGGCACAGTCCAACTTTTTTTTTTCCCAATTGGCATTCATTCCTGTTCTTCACTTAGACAAATTTGAAACACAAAGGAAAAATCCCCAAACATAGAGGAAATACAAAATCTTGTTAACTACATAACCACCTTGGAAAGATGTCACTGTACCTAGAGTCTTACTAGAAACTGTAATATTATTGAGCATTAGTGCCCTTCACATAAAGTATAAGGTGAATGGAAAGGAGAAAAATGATTAATATGAAACATCTGATTATAGTGCTCACTTCTATAGCTGATTATACACTTACATTAAAAGGCTTGTTGAAAATTATAGCTCCATTCTTTTGCCATCAGTTTCATATTCTCATTATTCTCTCCCAACATCAGTTGTTAAGTTATTTTTCTAAATGGAGTAACCCAAATTTTCACTCCTATAGAACCTAAGTCTTTAGTGATTCTATCTTGATTATGTTGCCCCAAGTTCCCATTGGTAGCTAATAAAAAAATGACTTTAATAATAGGTACCACAATGAGTTGCCTGAATTTCAATTTTTTTTTGCTCCCACAGGTTGGAAGCAATCAAATTTCTCCTTGGTAATAGAATTAATTATTCAAACAAATACACTGACCACCTTTGCTTGTTGGTTCATCAAAATGAAAAGCTCAAGATAGCCCAAGGTCAGTCTGAATTTCTATTTCAATGGAGCAATGACTATATTCCCTGGTGGAAGCATCAGCTTTCCATGCACAATGAGGTCACTTTGAGTGCATTGTTAGGTATAAGAGTAAGAAGGGCTAATCCCATATCTACTCCTTGTTTTCTGGATCCATGCAGTTCATCTACTGGCTTAAAGCACATTTTTTTGTCCTGTAGAACAGCACTACAAACTCACAGGCTATCTTCACTTACCTAGGGTCATTCTTGAGAGTTTGGTGGCCAATTCATCACTTTGTCAACCAGCTTCTTTCAAGGGAATGTGATAAGACCAGGGAACACCTTGAGAGGAGCACATTGATATATATTCTTCATCTTAAAATTTGTCCCCTCAGCAAAAGTGATTTTTTTAAAAGATACTAAGGTGAGAAATAGGCATTTTGTTATATTGATAGTAATATTGATAGATTTTTGCAAACACAAAAGTAAATATGTATCTGGGATGTAAGTTTATTCCCATGAGAAAAGACTTGGTGGTAAAAGGAGTCCAAAGTAGTTACCTTCACCTGGTGAATGGCTGACTCCTCAGGAAATAGTCATATTGAGGGCTTCACCTTCACTTCTGTTGGCATGCTGGATACTCAGCGGTAGTTGTGATTAGATCAATCTTAGTAAAGGAAAGTGTATGTTGTCTATGTTATTAAGCCCATGCATAGCCTCCATTCCTGACACTATGGCTACTTTGTAAATGGGTCCATTAAACAAGCAATTTAACAACCAGGGATAGAATCTGACTTATATCCATGCAACAGGTAATTTAGTTCACTTGATTGGTGAGAGCTTTCACTTCACTGGAGAAAATTTATGTGGGCCAGGAATATTTTCACACTCTGTGTCCATTCTGAAATGTGTATTCACAGCCTTTTCTTCTAGGTTCCCTTTTTCAATCATTTTCCAGTCTTGTTCTTTTCAATATCATGACCATTAAGTGTTATCTACTAACTATGAAATGCAGATTTTACATATAGCTCTTCTTTCAGATATCTGCAGGAAGTGGACAGATATATGTACTGACCAAAGATTCTCATCCCAATTTTCCAGGTTCTATTTTTTTGTAAACTTATTTAATTTATTTTAATTAATTTCAAGTATATAGTACATTGGTTAGACATTTATATAGTTTATAAAATGATCCCCCTAATTGCTCCTTCTTTCTTCTGATTTTCCACCTAGTCAATATATTAATGCTAACTGCATTCTCTATGTGTTCTCCCCATCCCCATGACCATCTATCAACTACTAATTTGTACTTCTTTAACCCTTTACTCCATTCTCTCAGTCCCCCAATGCCTCTTCTCTCTGTACATCACCAAATTGTCCTCTATGTTTGTGTATCTGTTTTTGATCAATTTGTTCTATTTGTTCCTTAGATTCCACATATAAGTGAAATCATACGGTATTTATCTTTCTCTGACTTATTTCATTCAGCATAATAACCTCCAGTTCTATCTATGTCATTGCCAATTATAGAATTTCATTTTTAATGGCTGAGTAATATTCTATTTTGTATATGAACCATAACTTCTTTATTTAATTGTCCATTGATGAGCATTTAGGTTGCTTCCATATTTTGGCTATTGTGCTGCCATGAATATTAGGGTGCATAGATCTTTATGAACTTATTGTTTTGGTTTCTTTAGATAAATACCCAGAAGTGCAATTGTTGGGTCAAAAGGTATATCCATTTTTACTTTTTTGAGAAACCTCCAGACTGTGTTCCATGACAGCTGTACCAATTTGTAATCCCACCAACAATGTATGAGGGTTCCCTTTTCTCTGCATCTTTGCTAACACTTGTTCTTTGAAAGGTTCTATTTCTTTCCAATGAGTGGTGTTAAAGTTAGCATAAGACGTCTGAATGACTTATACATTTAGCTAGCCTTGCATCTCTATAGCACTTACAATCAGGCTTTGTATCAGGCTTTGATCCATAATTATGTCTACATTCCAGTTACATGAGAAAAGCTTCACAGAGGCTTTCTGCAACTTGAAAAGGAATTTCAGGTTTTGAGTTAATTTGTACATGTTTGTGTGTCAGTCAAAAACAATAGATATATTCCAGATTTTTAAATTCACAGTGTCAATGTAGTAATTAAGTGCCAAAGCAAATTAACCTCCCAAAGCCTCTTTTCATTGCACTTCATCTTATGCCACGTGTAATAATTTGAGTAACCATGGTGCCACTGCAATCATGAAGTACCAGTGTTCTATTGCCCCCTGGAAAAGAATTCATTTGTGTGTTCATCAAATATGTGAGACATCAATACTGAAATCCAAATTCAAGAGTAAATTTCCTGGGAGTGTCCCTGGAAAAATTATTGTATCAGCCATGTCTAGCAAAAATTATGAGGATGACATATTTAGGAGATTATTACAGAGATTATAGAGATGAGATTATTTGCAAAGTGAGGGCATGGTTAAGGGTAACAGTAAGAAGGATAAAGCCCCAGTAATCAGTGACAATTTTTATGGAATAGTTACCAAGATGCAGTTGTCACCATGCTTAGTTCTAAAGAGAAAATGAGGGATCGATTGTTACTGGAACTCACTGAGAGAAGACATCTGACCAAGTGATGACCAAGAAGAGAATCTCCTAGCCAAATCAACCCTGCAGGCCACTAGTGAGAAGCTAACAGACTCTTTCCTGCTTCCTGCTTTCCTTTCAGTCCTTTCTATTCGTCAAATGCACCCGGAAAACAGAGGGAAGGGATCCTGACTAATACAATCAATAAAGTTCAGCAACCAAGGACAGAGAAGGATGGGGCACAGATCTGAAAGAATATGTGGAGGAAATCCAGCACAAAGCACAAATTAATTATGTTTTTGACTAATAGATTCTTTAGGATTGGCCTATTTCCATCTTATTCTTTTAGCTATAATTCTACATTTTTTGATAAAAAATTAATATTTATAATGTTTTTTGAAATTGTGATACAGTAAATTTCACCAATTGACTGCTAGCCACTGGAAGATAGTCACCATGAGATTGGAGGATTTCCTGCTCCAATCAGGTATGTAATAATTTACTAGTGCTGTTGAACAAAGGAATACAAGCTGAGTGGCTTAAACAACAGAAATTTATTCTCTCACAGTTCTGGAGGTCGTAAGTCCATCATGAAGGTATTGGCCGTTGGTTCCTTCTGAGGGCTGTGAGGAAGAATCTGTCCCATGTCTCTCTCCAAGCTTCTGGTGGTTTTGGAATCTGGTATGTTTGGACTCTTAGGATGCTTATAGAAGCATCACCCCATCTCTGCCTTCATCTTCATACAATATTCTCTTTATGTATGTGTGTGTTTCTATATCCAAATTTATGCTTTTTATAAGTCTACCAGTTATATTGGCTTAGGAGCCCAATATATGACTTCATCTTAACTAATTATACTTACAATGATATGTTTCCAAATTAAGTCATATACTGAGGTACAGGAGATTAAGGGTTCAACATACAGGTTTTGGAGGAACATAATTCAACCCATAACAAATCCTAACACTGAATACAGTGTATGGCCTAGACTAGGTGCCAATAAATATCTTCAAATAAACATATGAGTAGTAGAAGAATAAAAAATAACCCATTTATCTCTTTTTAAAAATGTTGGGGGTGTGAAATCTTATACTTTATTTATTAATTTATATCTAATTCTCCTAGAAACTATTAATTTAAGTTAAGAAGCTTGGACTGGTATCAGATAGAATCTCCTATTTGTCCCTAATGATTAATTAATGATATGGTACCATATTAGGTAATAAATTCTTCTACTCAAGTTTTACCTCTGGTGGTGCACACTAAGCCAGTTTCAGAAAGAGAAATCTCTCAAACCTGTAAATGTCATACTGACCTCTGAATGATCAGTTTACTTCCTGCATAAAGAAGTTTGATTGAAAAATTATTGCTTGGGCTGCTTACCTAAAAGTGCTTTTGAAGCTCATAAAATAATCCAATCAGTTTAAAAACAATTTTAATATTTATTCCAGTGATAACTTATGCAGAAGAACAATTAAGGTAATTTTTGCTAGCACTCTTTGAGTCATTTATCAAAGTTAATTTCATTTGCTGTCCTGCTGCCTGTCCTGCTACCTCCTACATTTAAATTCATCTTTACTTTCTAAAATTCACAGGCAGCATTTTCTTTTTCAACATTTAACATTCACAGGTTATTTTTTTCTTTTCAAATAAACAATGTTCAACATTTTTGAAAATAGAAACAAATATTCTGATATTTTCAGTTTCCCATTCTAATTTTCTTCTTTGCTAAAACTTGAATAGCAATAATGTGTTTATAAAGCTTTTCTGCAGGAGCCCATCTATAATACCTTACAATGCAGTGCTGTATGAGAGCCCTGGACTTGGAATCCAATTCGTGAGTTAGAAATTGAGTTAGAAATTCAGGTATTAAATAAGATAAGGTTATATATCACCATGTATAAGCAAGGATTAATATCATTTTCTATAATTACTTGGCTGTTATTTGATTCTTTCATCTTCACTACAATACTATTATAGATTTCACTTAACAAGTGAGGAAATTTTTAGAAAGATTAATTAATCTGCCTGAAGACATGGCTTGGTAATGGTAGCTGATTTAGATTAGAACTGCAGCTATCTGCTTTCAGAGCCCACAGTCATTTATACCATCATGTACTATTTAAGAGCAATTCAGCAAAATAGGCATCCTCTTTCTCTGCCTTAAACTCTCTTTGCCCAGAAACTAAATAACCCCTAATCATCTTTTGGGATTCTGCTTTGGCATCAATTAAGTAGAGATACTTTTCCTGCTCACACTTGTCGTTTCTCCTCAGTGAAAATTATTTCACTCATAATTTCTTGTTTATTGTCTGCTTTCTTCATGAGGTGGTAAACTCTTAGAACATGGATTGCCTAACTTGTTTAGCACCATATCTTTAGCACAAATAAAAGTTTCTGACTGTATTTTATACTTGTTATTTGATACACAGATAAATAAGGACACACTTGACACTTGTGCATCTTGCACAGGACCTAGAAGGCAAAGATAGAGTCTTTGTGAGTCCAAAGAACAATTTAGACAGAATAGTTAGGGTTTGTAAAGAAAGTGCGTCTTTATTTTTAAATACTTTAAAAATTTATGCACAATGCTCATTTAGAGGCTTTTAAGACTCCTTGAAATGCTATAAAAATATCTACACATATATAACACATAATACTCTTTCTATTAAACTATATAAATTGATGAATTTGATCAAAATAAGAATTAGTACTCTGAAAGACACTATTTTTTGTAAAATTTTCAATTTTGTTTGGAATTCTTATTCACAGCATATGTTCATACAAACATAGAACCTATGCTTTGCATCTCTCATTTTAGAGACAATAGTTTACTTACGAGATTAGATCTATTTAAAATTCATCTTAATAAAGTTTTAATGAAAGCATGAATTACAAATAAGAAATAAAACAATTTTCATTCAAGTATATCATATTATTTGTTCATAGTAGGATGATTAAACTTAAGACAATCTATTAACACTTATTACGATGGAAAAACAATAGGTTAGCTCTTTAAATATATGTCCAATAACTTCTAGTCAAGAGGTTCTCAAACCTGAACATCAGAATCATTGGGGAGCATTATAGGAAAACACAAATAATAGCACTCCATTTCTGGAGAATCTTAGCAGTTCTGGGTTGGAGTCTTGAAATCTTCATTTCTGAGGAATTTTCCAGTGATTTAGATTTCACATGGGTTTTGAAACAACCAAACTTTTTAGTAAATCTTACTTTGCTTTATATATAAGTCACTTCTTAATGATACATTAGCAACTTGGGGAAATGAATTATTTTAGACAGCAGTCACACAAAATTTCATAGTTCTTTTTTTTAATTGAAATATTGGGGTTGGGAATTTTTATTCATCCTTAATTTAAGTGAAATGGAATGAAAGGATAGTCAGTAATCTTGGGACTAAAATTAATATAATGATACTTGGGTACTATTATTTTATGCCCTAAATCTGTACTAGAATTTCTATTTCAAAGTGTAATAGGAGGCCATGTAAAACTCAATTTCCCTCTTATATATAATCTTTCCTCAACATGTGCTTTTTTTTTTGTAAAAGTAGAATATAGATTTATGATCATAAAATTGAGCTAAAAATGTGTATAAAGAGTATGTAATTTTCAAATCTTAATTTTGCTATTTTTTAACTTAAATCCAAAAGTACTTTCAAAAGCCTCCATTATACCTTTATTATGTAATGCTTCATTTAAGAAGCCAAGTTTTGGAAGATAGTGTAGGAGAATTTTACTTAGAGCCATTATGCGAGAATACCAGAACCACCTTATCCAAGCTTCACAGAATTGATGCACAAAGAGATGGAGGTGGGATGGAAGTGAGCTTTTATTTCATATGAATGCCATTTCCACCCCCCTCTTTGAAATGCTATATTTAACTGTGAAGCCATTTTCTAGGTCCCAACAGTATTTATGTGAGCTAAAAGCTCAATAAATATTTTTCTACAGCAATCTCCAAAGTGTCTGATAGAAGTGTTAATAACGAAAGAAAAGGAAGCTTAGAGTGATATTTACCACAATAAAGTTATATTACAGTCATGACGAGTCTGAATGAAGCTACATGCAAATCACAAATTATAACTGGCTCAAGGATAGATGATTCTCTGTTGAAAAAGAATCACAAAATCTGATGGTTCCCCTTTGTGTGCCAAATTGGGTTATCTAAATAATATATTTAGATATTATTTCTAAATATCTTCATGACTCAATTTTGATTCCTGAAAACCTAGAATTGATGTTAGTGTTAAAGTTGGGAAAGGTGAGTTTGTAGATTCATATATTAAACTTAAAAAAAAAATTGTACTATATGATCCCAGGAAATAATTTATGACTTAGTCTTAGGATCCAGGAAAAAAGATGCAATAGAGATTTTCTTATTTGTAATATTTCCAGTTCTCATTTTAATTGACAAAACAATTTAGTTCTTAGTTTCTAATTGTTGTTCCAGCAATTGGATTTGTCATATAATTACAGCACAAAGATCATATATTAGAGAAGTTTGAACACTATTTCAAATAGTCTTTGGATATTTTGTGGATTTAACATTAGAGTTTTCAAAATTTTTCCAGTTTGTGCATGTAAAATTTTATTATTTGGACAAAACACAGATTTGAACTTTATGTGTTGAGACATTGAAGCCTGTCACTGTGATAGGCACTTAGCCAACTGGGTCTCAAGTCACCTTTGGAATTTACTCATTTTCACCTCTGAAGCAAGTGAGATGAGGTCCCAAGCACTATATACCTCACAAAAAAATAAAAGACAAATTTTATATAAGCTGAAAAAGTAATTAAGTTGAAATACAGACACATATTTAGGCTTGGAAACTAAGTCTGAAAAAAATTGGAAGCCTGTAGTCACATTTCCACATTTGTGATCATATAGAGATTTATTATCTCTTGAATGTCAGAATGTCTCACATAGGAGTCTTGACCTTGGTGGGATGAAATTTATTATTTCTTTTAATCAGAGTTATTGAACTTTTTAGTACTTTCAATTCAGATTTAAAGGTGGGGAGTAATTAAACCTTCATTATCCTCAATCAATTTTTTCTGCATCGTGCCACCATTAGAATGGTAAATTTTAATAATATGCTTCATAGGGTTGAATTCTACTTTCTCTTTCTCTTCTCTGCTCTCAATGATTAAAAAGAGGTTTTTGTCACAAAAAAGTTTTGTTTAAAGCTATGGCTATCAAACATGCATATATGCACGTGCATGCATATACAAACAACTTTTAAAATTTCAAAGAATTATGGGGTTATGTGGATAACTTTGAAAGATGAAAAAATCTACAAATTGATTTTTTTTTTTTTTTAGGCAAGGCATCCCTTGCTTGATCGCACAGATTGCAAGGATCTTGTCAGCTTACAATCCCTTATTTTTTAGGCCTACAGTACCTGATCTTCCTAGGTGGTCTCCCATCCAAGGACTAATTAGGCCTGACTCTGCTTAGCTTCCGAGACCAGACAGGATTGGGCTCACTTGGGGTGGCATGGCCATAGACAAAAACTACAAATTGAAATGGTACATTTATGTTGTTTTACTTGGAAGGATTAAAAGATAAGAAAAAAGCAAAAGGTAAAAAGCAGTGATTTATAGAAGTAAGTTATAATGATCCAGAGAAGAGAACTGAGGTTAGAAGCCCCTTTGCAGGTAAAGCAGAGGTGTAGCCTTTATAGGAATGAGTGACAAGCAACTATCACCAGATTTAATGGAGGAATCTATCTGGGAATTGTGAATTTAGAAATAATCTTGAAATAAAAAGTACACATATGAGTTAGAAATGATTACTTCAAGGGGAGCTTCTTTTATTGATTGCAGAGAGAAAAATATTGAAATTTTCAGCCCTAATTGTGTATTTGTTTAATTCTCTTTCAGGTTTCTTCAGTATTTGTTTCATTTATTTTGATACCCTGTTACTAGATTCCATAAACTTTTAGGATTATTATGATTTCTGAATGAATTGTACCTTTTCTCCCTATAAACTGTACCTTTTTATCTCTAGCAATATTCTTTGTTTTAAAGTCTACTTTGATAAATGTAGCTACTCCAACTTTCTATTGCTTTATGATTTATGTTTTTACGGTATACATTTTTCATCTTTTCACTTTTAATCAATATAAATCTCTATATTCAATGTGGGTTTCTTGTAATAGTATATAGTTAGATTTTACATATTAATTTACTTTGGCACTCCCTTACATTTTAATTAATATATTTAGATTATTTAAATGTAATGAAATTTCATAGAAATATTCATTCTTTGTATTTGTTTTCTAGTTTTCCATCTCCTGTTTGTCTTCTTTTTTTATCCATTTCTGTCTTATTTCATTATAACAGTAATTTTTTTGGTCCTATTTTATCTCTGCTATTGGCTTATTGACTAGGCTATATATATTTATCTAGTGGTTTATCTCACATCTACAATATATATTTAACTTATAATCTACATTCAAATAATACCAAACCAGTTTACATATAATGTAAAAACATTTCATTTTTCTCTTGGCTTTTGTGAAAATGTGATTTACTTGTACTCATGTTATAATCTTGACATTTTAATTTTTTTATATATTATCAATTATCATTTTAAAAGATTAAAATTTGAGAAAAAATGGCTTTAGTATTTACCTTTTTGGTTACCATTTCTGACTCTCATCATTACTTGGCCTGACAAATTCTGGCTGTCTTGAATTCTTTTCACTGTCTCTTCTGTCCTCAACTTTGTAAGGCTTCTGGGTTCCATTTGTGTTCACCTTTGTGATCTGCAGCGTAGAAAATACCTGCACGTTGTAAACTTGGGCAGTCATAGGGTCTACTTCATTAGCTGCCCTTCTCTCAGGGATCACAATCCTTTTCTGTCTACTTTCCAAAGCCCGAAAACATCAGTTTCATGTATTTTATCTGGTCTTATAGTTTTTTATGATGAGAGAGAAATCTCCATGGCAGTTGATTTTTTATGTGTGGAAATAGAAATCCTTTCCAGAAATTTCATAAGCACCTCATTCTTATTGTTCTAGTTACTATTGCTAAGTAAAATTACCCTTAGAATAATCATTTTACTTTGTCCACAGTTTTATATGTCAGAAGTTTGGAGTGGTATGGCTAAAAAGTTTTTATTTGAGTCTTCTTATATGTCTGCAGTTATATGTCATAAAATATCAAATAGATTGAATTTCAATATGATTCATTCACATGGTCATGATGGTCTGTGGTTGATGCTGGCTGTCAACTGGTCCTTCCTGCATAGTCTTCTTACATGGCATCTGGCTTTTCTCACAGTGACCATCCCAAGTAAATTGTGCATAAGCTTTATGAATTTTGATATCTATATTTTGAAGTTATACGGGGCCACTTGTAATGAACTCTATCATTGAAAGAGATAAAAGCCAATACAGGTTCAATGGAAGGAGACACTGATCTCAACTCTCAATGGAAGGAGTGTGAAAAAAAAATTTTTTTAAAAAAGTACCATATCATTTCTATTAACTTTCTTCTTGCTTGAACTATCTAGAGTGATTTATTTTGCTGACTAAATAAAGGCTGACTAAATTCAGAAATTGGCACCATAATTTGGATACTGCCACAATAGAAATAATATAGGTGGAGTTCATTTAGCAAATAGGTGACAAACAGCAATGAAAAAACTATCATAGTTATCATAGCTAGAGAACTGTAGAGCTCTCATGTTATTATAGCACAATTGGTCAAATTACCACTTGTGATAACTTGGAAGGCAGAATCTTTTTAGAAGAAAGTTTGATAGTGACTGTGCTGGCAACTATTGGTGACATTTAGCCAGATGTTACAAGAAATAGATTAGCTCAAACAAGAATTGAATGGTTTTCAAGCAGAGATCAAAGCTAATGGAGAAAGTTTAGAGCTCAAGTGCCTTACGAGATTGGAAAAGTTGACTGTTGAAAGCCAATACTAAGAGTGAGTTTTAGAATGCCTTAGTAACTAAGATCTAATAAGATTCTTTATTAAAGAAGGTGAATCATTTGTGTGGTAATTATTAGATTAAGAATGTTTTTCCCTTACCCAATACTACTGTTTTAGGCAGCCTTAGTAACATCATCAGTACTTTGGAAAGAGAGAGATGGGGTGAGGAAGTAATTAAATAGGTAAGCTTTAGGACATAGTCTAATATGCAGTTGGCCCTTGAACAACACAAGGATCAGGGTCATTGATCCCACTGTACAGTCAAAAATCCATAACTTAATTACTAACAGCAGACTGTTGACTAGAAGCCTTACTGAAAACATAAAGTCAATGAACAAATTTTGCATGTCATATGTATTATATACTATATTCTTATAATAAAGTAAGTTAGAGAAAAGATAATGTTATTAGGAAAATTATAAGAAAAAAAGATACATTTACAGTATTGTATGTATTTATTAAAAAAACTCCATGTAAGTGGACCTATGCAGTTCAAACCCATGTTGTTCAAGGGTCAACTGTAGTTGCTGAGGAATAGGGAAATAACTAGAAACAAATAAAAAGAACCATTAGCTTAGAAGGACACACTTTGTTAATATTTGGTGATCTTGAAAAAAAATAAAAAGCCCTGGAGCTAAAAGTTACTGCAAAATGTGATCAACTCTGAAAGAAGGTGGAAATTTCTCATACTTAGCTAGATAATAACGGTTATTTAACAAGAATATACTTCCAAAAAGGCAAAAATAGGGTTCTCAGAAAATAATTTTTCTCAGAAAGAAGATTTAGGACATAATTAAGAATATTTTCCTATCTCTAGGTATGGGGCCTTCACATTGGCTGCCCAGCAGGATTTCATACTTTCTGTGGGCCAGTGACAGCTTTGTGACATCTGTTACCTTCTATTTTAATAGGAGATTTTATTGGGATCTTCTTTTATGTAAGTTTGGTTCCTAGGTTGCTAGATCATGGGAAAAATGCATCTGAACATGATAAGAAAGGCACATCACCTGTAATTTCTGAACATTGAACTGAATGCATGAATGGATGAGACTTTGGGGAAAGGGTAAATGAGACCTATATGTTGAAATACAAATAACATTTATAAAAGAATATTTATTTGATATATTAAAATAAGAGGATAGAGATTTGCGGCAACTTTGTGTTTATCAACATGAGTTATTTCTGGACATACAGCTAGACTAAGTTCTTCCTTGCATATGACCATGACCATATGACTAAATTCTGGTTTATAAAATGGGACTGAAGTGATATAGCCTTTTTCTACCTTAACCCATCAAAATTGCCTACATAGATTTCTTACCTTTTCTGTCCCAATATACTGGTTGAATTATTAGAGAATTTCAAGAATAAATTTAAAAAAGACCTGAGTCAATTGAATGACCATGTGGAAGACTATTTAACTATGAACTTTTATAGGACTATATATGAAAAAACACTTCTATCATTTTGAGCCACTGAGAATTTGGAGATATTTATTTTATAGCAACTGGAGTTATATTAAGAAACACATAGTTATTCTAGGAAGTGGGAGAAATGACAGCTTTTAACTAAACCAAATAACCTACAGAAATAAAAGAGAAATTCAAGACTTTAGATTCTAAACTTGAGACACAGTTAGAGAACCAGAAAATCTTTAAGGATACCCTAAAAAATTTCTTATCTTTTATAATTATAAGGCCAATGAGGTTTATAACGTGATTCAAACTTATGCTGTGGGAAGCAGAATTACAACACAATTAAATTTACTTGGGTAGTCAAGTCTTATATGTTAGGAAATTGTTTGAGAAAGGATAGGCCACTCAGATTTAATTGAATCTCTTTTGACACCAGAAGTAGACTGTAATAATCTCACCTAACTCAAGCAATTTTCAAGAATATGTTAATACTCCTTAAGACATCCCACCAATCCTCATGACTCTCAAATGTATGACAAAGGGTCCTGCACATCTGAGGGGGACTAATATAATGTGTGATCTGGGGGAAGCTAAATCTCAAACCTAAATGATTGCAAAATTTTGTTCATTTATATCAACAGAATCCTAGAGAGTATATGTGAGAGATGGATTGTACAAGTATTTAACAAAAGAGAGGAGAGCATAACATAGAACCGAGATTACTTTTTATATATTTCATAGATTCAAGGTATTCGGTGAAGGAACTAGTAACAAATCATAATGCTTTCTTGGCTGGTTGACTGAAGCTTGGAATAAATGATAACCTACATTAACTTAAGTTGAGATTCCAGAATTTCCTTGTTAAAACATGAAGAAAGAAATCTGAGGACTAAGTGACATAAGATTATTAGATTGGATTTACCATATATAGCTCATTCATTTCCTCCCTCATTATATCCCACAGGAGATCAGAAGATACTCCTTCATAACAATATTGAGGAATATATTTGTGAGAGAGCACCAGCATCTTTCAAAATTTCTGTAGTAGCTTTTTTTGGCAAGCTGGGGATGACCAGTGGTGTTACATACCACTACTGTAGTGGGCTAACAGGAACTTGATGGAATCCTAAAGTGTCAGGACTCAAACATGTGAAGAATGAGTGTGGTACCAAATGAAGAGCAAGGCTGGAGAAACAAACAGAATGGTGTGACTGAGTCTGTCAGAATGGTCTGACCTTATTTACAGAAGATTTTACATATTATATTCACACAAACCTGCAATACAGGTATTACAGTCCACTCAGGTATGGTAAAATGGAATTACTCCCAATGTGCTAAACATGTATGTGTTCAGCTTTGTTAAAGCAACAATGGCCAGAAATGTGGGTTTATATCTATTTATAGGTAAAGACTAATTTGGCTGAGTGGCCAGGGTTCTGGAAAAACAAAAATGAAGAATTGTTGACAAAACAAGTATAGAGAAGACAAACATGAATGAACTCTCAGAGTGTAAAGATATTCCTGTTGCATACAAAGGCTCATCAGAACATATTGACTCAATAGAGGCTCATATAATTTAAATAAACAGATGACCCATTCTGTGAATGTCAAGAGCGTTTTTCCTGAGCCATCTTGCACTTGCTCAGTAGTCTCATTAACAAAATGTACATGATGACAGGAAGAGGAGTTAGGTTAACATAGGTTAATAAAATGCACAACCACTCACCAGGTCTACTTTGGTTATTGCCACTTCTGCATGTTCAACTTGCCAATACTAGAGGCTAATGATGCACTCAAGATGACACTATTTCCTGGGGACATTAGCCAGTCTCCAAATGGCATGTTGATTATATTTGACCTCTTCCATTTTGAAGGAAGAAATGATATGTTCTCTTTGGAATAACACAGTCTGAATATGGATTTGCCTTTCCTATTCTCAATGCTTCTGCTAACACCACCATGCATAGGCTTTCTAAGTGCTGTTTACTGCCATGTCTGATCAAGTAACATATTTATTGGAAAAGTAGTGATAAATGAAAATGGGCTTTAATCCAGGGGATTTTCTTGTTTTATCATGTACCAAATCAGCCACTATAATGAAAGAATTATGTAATGGAAGAATGGAGTAAACTATTAGACACAGAACAGTCATAGTTAGATATTAACAAACTATAATACTGTGGTGCAATCCAAAAGATGCACCATATGCTCAAAGTGTTGTGTTCTGTTCCCATGACTTTAGTTATCACTGCCTTAAATATGGAGAAGAATGTTTCTACTAGAAGACATAACTATGGTCACATTGAAAAGAAAGTTGTTACTGCCATGTGTATACTTCTGTTTTCCCATATCACTGAACAGTCAAACAAAAGAGTTAAAATATTTCCTAGAGTGATTAAATCTGAATATAAAGAAAATCTGGTTATCAGAATAGGATTACTAAATAAAAATACAGATGCAGTTAAACTTCAATTTGGGGGAAAGAATAAGTGCAAAATTTGGAACATGCATGAAATAATTATTTTTGTAATTTCAAGTTTAAATTCAACTGGTTTCCTATGTTTTTATTTTCTAAATCTGCTGACTCTAATTGGGTGAAAGGTGATGTGTTTCTGAAAACCAGGGATTTTCAGGTACTCTTGATCTTTCTTCTCTTTTCAATTCCAACCATTTTAGTTTATATCCTTATTATCATATAAACTATTGCTATATCCATGACATGACTGTTTGTTTTGTGTCTTCCTGTGCAGTCAATTCTGTGTATCAAGAATAGAAAAGTCAACCTTAAATGCTAACACACCATGTCATTCCCTGCTCAGAAAGCATCAAGGACTGTTCTTTGCTACAGAGATTAAAGTTCAAACCCCTGAGTGTAAATTCAAAGTCTTTCATGCTTCATGCTGTTTTCCTACAACATCCTTAAATGAACTCCTTAATCCAACCATATATTTTCTTCACTGCATATTTTCTCACATGACTTTATCTAATTTTGAGATTTAAAGCCCCCCATCTTCTGTTAGTTTTTTTATCATTCAAATAATAAAAGGTAACTCTCTGTGAAATAATAGAATAAGAAAATGTACAGTTGTACTTATTTTTCTATATACATTTCCCCAAATTGACAATCTTTCTTCGAGATCACTTTGAAGTTTTGAAATAATTAACATTATACTAGTTATGCAAATTAACACATACTATGTATTAAAGTTAGGGCTAAACTCTGTGTGTGTGTGTGTGTGTGTGTGTGTGTGTGTGTATACATATACATACACACATATACATATATACACATATATGTGTGTAGTTATATATGGTATTGAACTCATTTAATCATCAAATGTGTCCAAAATGATGTATAAGTAAATTCTATTTTTGTCTTCCTTTCACAAATAAAAAATTAGAATAAAGTAACTTGCCCAAGGTCACACATATGTAAATAGCAGAATTGAAATTTAAATCCAGGCAGTGTGGTTCCAGAATCTGCCCTTCTAACTCTATTATACTGTGTCTATGAAAAATATATTTTTCTGATTTAAAAATTGAAACAATAAGATAAGGTTACATTTTTAAAAATTTACTCACCTAAAGATAACTGTTATAACCTGTTTAATTCATATTTTTCAGACCAGAATTTTTCTATGTATTCCTATGCCTGTGAATATGTACCCATAGAAAGCACATACTATTGTTTGAATATGTTTTAATACATATAAATTATTGTACATGCCTCCTTGAGAACATATTCTGTAGGATGAATACAGAGCAAGTAAATTTTTAATTCTAATTTGCTTACATCTAGCCACATTTCCAATAGAAGTGTATAATAATATCTATTTCATTTCACCCTTATTAATATTTAATTTTAATCAAACTTTTTTTTAATTTAATGATTGAAATTTCAAACTTATTGCTTGTATTTTTCCCAATGCTGGCAAAATTAAATTTATTTTTACATATAATTGACTATATTCATGTTTTATCTGTGAATTGCCAATTTATTATTTTTTAATAATTTTTTCTTTTTTTTATAATAATTGCTAATTTATATTCCTTACTTATTTTCTTAGATATTTTTTATTTTGTTCTGATTGATTTCATAACTTTTATATAACTATTATAAGTACTGTAAATATTTTCCCTTAGTTTTCTGCTTGAATTTTAAATTTGTTTGCATGTCTTCTTCTTCTTGTTGTTATTTATAGCATCTTTTGCCTTAAAAATGTTTTCTATATTTAAATTTTTGTATATTCTACACCTTGCAATCCATTTTACTATACCCAGTACCTGGAGTGATCTTTTAAAAATATAAATGAGATTATGTTAATTTTCTTTTTGAAAACACTTGGGTGTCTTTCTATTACAAGCAACTACTCTAATTCTCATCGCCATACGTGATCTACCCTGAGTGGTCCCATATCGTACTGTGCTTCTCAATCTGTTTTCAGTCACAAGGGAGAAAATGCTTGCTGGTCTTTAAATAATGACTTCTTTTAAAAATCAGGTGTTTTATACTTGCTCTTCTCTCTGAATGGAATACTTTCTTCATCTCTCCTTTGTTGGCTTGTGGATAGTGTCCCCCCTCAAAATATATGTTGAAGTACGAACTCTCAGCACTTCAGAATGTGACTTTATTTGAAAATAGGGTATTTATATCAGTAATCAAGTTAAAATGAAGTCATTAGGGTAGGCCTTAATCCAATATGATTTGTGTCCTTATGAAAAGGGAAAATCTGGAAGCAGAGACACACATAAACAGAAAGAAGATAATGTGAAGACACTCAAGGAAAAGACAGCCAAGTGACTGGCTTGATGAGCTAAGGAATGCCAAAGACTTTCAGCAAACACTAGAAACTAGATTAAGTAAGGAAGGATTCTCCTCTAGAGCAATCAGAGAGAGGAAGACCCTGCTGACACCTTGATTTCAGACTTTTAGGCTCTAGAACTGAGGCAATAAATTTTTGTTGTTTCAAGCACTCAGTTTTTGGTACTTTGTAATGGCAGTTTCTTGGAAACTAATACAGCTGACCTCTTCTCATCCTTTATTTTACAACTGAAATATCCTCCTGCCCACTCTCCAAAGTTATATTTAGAAAAACCACCAACCTCTAGTTATTATTCTGGATCATACAACTCTGTTTAGTTCATAGCATAGATTAATCAGTCATGATTAATTCAGGAAAACGGAAATCATTCAGTCTTTAAAATGGAATATAGTTTGGGAAATTATGTACAAACATTGGCAGAGAAGAGAAATGAAGATTGGAGAATGCCACTGTTCATCTGGGGAGTCAGGAATACAGAAATTCAATGCTGATAATTACAGCTACCTCTATTGCTAAAGTAAGTGACTTGTTGAAAATCCACTAATGCTATTGCAAAATTCTACATCTGCTGAAACAGACATCTTCCTGCACTGCTGGAAGAACAATATAGTAGCTTCTGCTTCCTTTCCTCGTGTTTTTCTTTGACAGAACTTAACCTAGAACTTGCTGGCCTATCCAGTCCTTCTGTTACGGAAAAAAACACAGATAGGAAAAGTAAAGTTGTCAATAGACAATGAAGCTATTAAACCTTTGGCTACTAAATATGTATACACAACCTTTTCTCAATATTTAACTTCCAAACAACATTGGTAACAACAGTATGCTTCAATCTCACATGTGGAAACTATTCTTGGTATGCAAAAATGCTCTCACCACAAAAAGTAGGCAAAATTTCCATCTGTTATTCTATTCATTGCTGGGAGACCTTCATTATTCCTCTGATTCAGTCACAATCTGTCACAGTCTGTCATAGAGATCCTATATATTAGTGACGAAATTATAAGCTTAAGTTCCACAAGTATATAATAGTAATTGATGTATGGAAATATATGAATAGCAAAGTAAAGCAAAAATAAGCATAGACTCTAAAATTCTAATTTTTCACAGTTGGGTAGGAGGACATTGTTGATATTTATAACTTTCTCCTTCTAATATTCCTTTCATATTCCCTGTACTTTCAGTTATTTGGGATTCTTTACTTAGTAGGGTAAAGTAATCTTTAATCCTGAGATCCAAACTATTAACATTCAGGCAAGTAAAGTAAAGAACTGCCATCTTCCATAACTTTTAACACTGGAGCTGAAAGTACAAAGAGGAGTTCCACATAACATTGTTGTGGAAAAATAGCATGAAAAAAAAAGGCTTTGAATTCAGTGCTTAGGAGTTTGAACTTTACCTTTGTAGTAAAGAACAGTCTTTGATGATTTCTGAGTAGAGAATGACATGGTATGTTAGCTCTTTTATGTCAACTTATCTATCCTTGGTATACAGGATTGACTGCAGAGGAGAAACCGAAAGCAAGGTCAGTCATGGCTATCGAGACAGTCTATAACATAGTGATGAAGATACAAACTAAACTTATCCAAGCTAAGAGGGGAAAAAAGAATTAACCGCATCAGGGATTTGGTGGGATCTAAAACCTAAGCGGGAGAAGAGACAAGCATTACAATGAGGTTTGTTGAGTAGGCATGTGGTAGACAAAAATTAGTGTTCAGACCAAATAGTAGCTTATACTGACACTTTAAATACATCAACAAGAGTGCCTCAGAGGCATAGTCAACTAGTTACAATTATTTTGTAACTAAGAGTTATAGATAATCAGAACTTTTTAAGGCAGGTGACTGAAGTAGAGGATTTTTTTCCTGATGAGTGGGGAAAAAACATTTATGAAGAGGAAAATATTGATGAAAGTTTAGCTTTTGTTTTCTTCTTAATGGAGCATTAGATAATTTGACTAAAGGATTTATAGAAAAGAATTGCTGAAACAGTAATAGAAAAAAATATTAGATTATCTAATTATAGGAAGTTAACATTTTTGCTTTCAGGGATATTAAATAATGCATTAATTTTAAAACCATAATTTGAGGCAGAAACTAGAAATTGTACCTGGTTGTATTCTTATTTTCCAAGTTAGTATATCTGTTAGGGTACAGTTGCAGAATTAGAACCACAATGAATGAAATGACAAAAAGGATTTATTTTGTCATTAAGATTTCCATAATAGAGAGAACTGGTGAAGAATCTCTGGAAGGCTGTTGACTCTGTTCCTAGAGGTTGACCTGAGGTTACTCATAGGTCAGCAGAGCTGAATGTGAAGTAAGGAATAAAATGGCAAATAAGAATCAAATGAGAACTAGCTGGAACCCACATCTGGCTCTCACTACTTCTGATTTGAGTGACCTTCAGGAGAAACTGGAGCTCTTCATCACAGGGCTGTTCACCTGACTGGGCCAGGACTTTGAACAGCTGAAGGAGGAGGTCCAGTAGGAGTGTCAGGAAGGCCAAATAAAACAAATCCAGATTTACAAAGTAGGGAAAATTTTTTAATGTGACCAAGAGTATCTTACAATTTCCCTCAGCTTGACTAAACTTCAGGCACATTTTTTTCTGACTATGGGACCCTGACCTCTCTTTTCTTAGATTACCTATTTTAGAAAACTCAGAATTATAAATTCTCTGCTCCTTTGAAACATAAGTAAATCTTCTCTAATCTCTTGTCAGTTTTATCACCCTGGAAATGAGTTTCTCAAGGACCTTGGAACCACCGCTTTGAAAGAGATGTAAACATTAAACATCTCTGATGTAAACATCAAAGAAGATGTTACTTCTCTGTCTCTTTAAGAGGGTAGGAGCCTAACATCCATGGGCATCAATTAGCAAGCACAGATAACCTACTCATAGAGAAAAATATTTGCATACTCAGGAATAACTCAAATGTTCTGGACACATCCCATTGATGGACCTCCTCACTACCTTCCTCTAGTACTTTTCCATTAGCTCTCTTTTACACTTCAACACTCTCCCTCCTTTTGTTTCAGCAAAGTTGGGTTTAGTCTCTCTCCCCTACTGTAATAGTCTTGAATAAATTATTCCTTGCCTATTAGTGCAAGAAGTTTTACTTTGGTGCAATTTTTACTTTGACAAAAGAATTATTGCAAGGAGAAAAAGGAGAGACTATTGCAACAGAGAGAAAGTTATAACCATAACATCACCAAGCATCTCAAGGCTTAGGCAAATGGGTTTTTATTTTATAGAGAGCTGTAAACAGGTCTAGAAAGGAAAGGGTGCAGGGAGGTGGAATGAAAGTGTGGCAGATAGTAGATCAGAGAATGTTTTACTCCAAGGCCAGCTTATTCTCAAGAGAGGCTATTCAAGTGGAATTTTATGCTGGTCAAATTTAGGGTCATGAAAAAGTTGAAGCTTGGTTAACAAGAATTTTGTTATCATTGATTAATGGGAAAAAGTAGTTTCAGTAGTCATTTATGACCCAGGGATTGGTGTCTGGCCTTATGATAGGTAGACAAGAGGAATATCTATAAGTTTTATCTAGACCATATGAAGGTTGGGCTTATTTTCTGTAACACAAAAGTGTGTATGTGTGTGTGGTGAGAAAGATTTATTTGTTTTCCAGGAGCAGAGGGCTCAAGTAAAATTCAGCATTATCAGGATTCAGTTGCAGGTCTGGCTGCTTCTCCACACACACAAGGTGAGCCAGATGATCAACATTAAGATATTGGAGCTGCAGTGACCCCTGGAACCCTTCAGGGGATAATGTTTGTTGCATTTTTTACACCTTTGAGTCTTGTCTAAATTTCTCTTGTGGCTGACCATTCAGTGATAAAAATTCTGGAAAATACAGGTTCAGCTTAGATAAGTTGATACAGGATAAAATCAACCCAGTGAATGAAATGAACAACAAAATTAAAGCAATATGATTCTGAATAACTTGAGCTAAATATATCATAGTTGGGGGTCCCAACTATTTATGGATTAGAAAGAATCACAGTTGATAGGGTGTTCAGTGGATAAAAAACTGCCATTTATTTCAGAAGCATTTCTGGCCTAGTTAGTGCAATGTCTTTGATGTGCATATGTATTTATAATCTCATTAATACTTATCACAATCTATTGTAATTATTTTACTTATTTATTTATTTTTAATTGAAAAATGAATTACATTTTTCCCCCATCTACTTTCTCCCTCCTCCTCTGTCCTCCCATATGTTAACCACTAGTCTATTGTTCATGTCCCCGAGTCTCTGTTTGTCCCGCTCATTTGTTGCTTTTAGGTTTATATTCCATATACAAGTGATATCATGTGATTTTCAATTTTTTCTGTCTGGCTTATTTCACTTAGCATGATTATTGCGAGGTCCATCCATGTTGTTGTAAATGGCAGTATTTCATCTCTTCTTATGGCTGAGTAATATACCACCTCTTCCTTAACCAATCATCTATCATAGGACACTTCAGTTGCTTCCATATTCTGGCCACTGTGAAGAGTCCTGCTATGAACATCAGTGTGCAAATATATTTTCGAATATGAGTTTATAAATCTTTGGGGTAAATACACAGTAGAGGGATTGCTAGATCATATGGTAGATCAATTCTTAGTTTTGTGAGGAACCTCCATACTGTTCTTCATAGTGGCTGTACTAATTTGCAGTCCCACCAGCAGTGTATGAGGGTTCCTATTTCTCAGCATCCTCTCCAAATTTGTTATTACTTGTCCTGTTGACTATAGCTATTCTAACAAGTGTGAGACGGTATCTCATTGTGATTTTGACTTGCATTTCCCTAATAGCTAGCTATGTCGAGCATCTTTTCAAATATTTGTTGGCCATTTGTATATCTTCTAGGGAGAAGTGTCTGTTCTGGTCCTCTGTCCAGTTTTTGACTGGATCATTTTGTTGTTGTTATAGAGTTGTATGAGTTCTTTGTATATTTTGGATATTAGGCCCTTATTGGAGGTGTTGTAATTACTTTTTAGTGTGTGGGTCTCCCAAACTGGGTTTGGATTTCCAGGGTCAGAAACTGGTTACCTTTCTTCTTATCACTAGTATATTAGATTGTGCTCAACCAAAAAGAGTACATTATAAGTTTGCTAAAAGAATGTTTGAATGAGGCAGTGACTTTTGACTGTCTTTATCCTAAAATACCTTATCCTTCTTATCTCTGAGTTGTTACCTTAATTATGTTCTTCCTGTTTCTATCCCAATTACCACCGTATTCCTCTACCCCTAATTATACATCTCTAAATATTCTCAGAAGCCTTCTAGTTTCTTATTACTTTTTGTAAGAGAATCAGCTGTCCCTCACTCTTACATGCAGCAATAGTAACCAGAAAGTCCATAAAGGCTTTGGTTGTACATAGAAGGTGTTTTAGTCTCAAGTTCCTAACATGCTCTGTCCCAAATCTTTTCTTTTCAGCTCCCCATTTAGACTGATGTTGTTTTCAGCTCTCCATTTATCCTATTATTGTTTCCACTTAATTCAGGATGACTGTCTCCATGATAATATAATATTTTTTATAATAAATTACATTTAATATTCAGTTTATTTACCAAACAGCCAAACAGCAGTATTGATCACATTGGTATAGGTACCTTTTACAGTGATTTTCAAAGTTGAACCATGTAAAGCTTATAAAGAGTATATGAGAATACTATTATTATCCTTATTCTACAGATAAGAAAATTGAAGCCCAGAGAATTTAGGTAATTTTCTCAAATTATAGCTAATAAGTGTGCAAAGCCAGTATTCAAACCTGAGAAATCTGGTCCAGAAACCAAACTCTTAATCTCTACACTGTTGTTGTCCTCCATTATAACAGAATGAAAAAGGAAAAAATAAAGAAAATCAGCTAAAGAAAATGACAAAATTAAGACAGATTAATAAAAAGGCCTGCAAAGATGAACAGCAACACAGAATGACAGTAATTAGTGAAGAAAAAGAGGAAGGTAAGAATGGAAAATAACAGAAATACGTAAACTCAGAAAAAAATTGATATAAAGACAGCAACACAGAAAGCAAGACATTCAAGATTTTATTAAAAAAGCATTTTAAATACCTTGCCTATTTATAACACATACTGTTATTTTTTTCCTGAACTGCAAATCATCAAGAATTAGAGTTGAAATGTTTTAAACATATTCAAACAAGTAAACTAAAACAACTGTTTGATTAAAACAACTAAACACAGATAAAGAATTTACATTTAGACAAAATAATCTAAAAAATGAGAATGATGAGAAATAATTTAAAACAAAATAAGGAGAAAGAATATTTAAATGAATAGCTTAACAACAGTGGGCAGCCAGTGACAGATACATTTTAAAAATGATGGCAATATTTGTTATTTGTAGGAAGACCCTAGAGTTGTTTAAAGTTATTTGGTGGCATGTATGCTAACTGAACTTAGAAAGAGATGTGATTTAGGGCTGGGTGAATTGTAGTCTAAATGGCCTGCACCAAAGTCATTCCAGTAACATTTCTGTGTGTTAATTTTATACCAGAAAAAAATGTACAGACTTTTTTCAGGCCAAAGTGGCTGTTAGAAATTTGAGAATGAGTAGACCTATAAAAAAACCCCTGCAGAGAAAATGTACTGGATCCCTCTTCAGAGCATGGGGAACACATGTATAAACTGTGTTTGAGGATGGTCTACTATTACCTTATTTTTTTCTACATCCATTCTTGAAGTGTAGATGTCACTTTGTTCCTGAAGTGAGAAAGTAAAGTAACAGTGTCACCATGCTGGCAGCTTGTGCTACTGTTTTGCAGATGGCACAGAAAGAATGGGTAGAGAGTATTGAATTTTTACCAAAAGTCTCTGACTAGCTGTTGTACACATAATTGAAGGCTTTGTTCTGCATAGTTACTTGAGTACCTTCCTTCATTTATTTGAATGTGGACTGACAATTTTCTTCACAATTTTATTGACGTGTGACTGAAGTAGAGCAAACTACATACAGTTGATTCTTATTTGCGGATCTCATATTTGCCTACTTGATTAAGTTTATTTGTAGCCCTCGAATCAACACTCAGTGCTTTTTGCAGTCATTCGCAGACATGTGCAGAACAGTGAAAAACTGCAAAATTTTGGTTTGCCTTTTTGTTTCAGCTCTTATATTGTAAACAATTGCCCTTTTAATATTCTGTAGGTGCCACATTTTTTTGCATTTTTGTGTTTTTGGTTGGTAATTTTTCTCTTTAAAGTGGTCTACCAAGTCTGTTTCTGAAGTGCTATATAGTGTTTATAAGCTTAGGAAGGCTGTGATCTGCCTTACCCAGAAAATGCATAGTTTAGATAAACTTCTTCATTTAGGCATGAGTTCTTTTGCTTCTGGCTCTGAGTTCAATGTAAATGAATCAATAATATTGTACATTCAGAAAAGGAAGATGAATTTTGCCAATTAGTATGTGAGTCTGCTCCAGAAAGTGCTAAAGTAACATCCATATTATAGATGAAGCTATCGAAATATTGGAAAGTGGCTAAATTCATGGATTCATGAGATAAGGACTAACTTTTAAAAATGTAGTGGACACTATTATTGTGAGGCTGAATGCCAGAGATATTTATATTACCCAAGGTCAGGAAAAATTTAAACCTTCCTCAACTAGTGCCGGCTGGCTTCCATATTTCAGAAGTTTTATTATGTGTTAAAATGATTGAAGAACACAATTTACGTGATAGAAACAAATTTTATTGAATACTTCATGAAGCATCAGTTTCCACTTTCAAGAGTTTGGAGAACTGTGCAGTAAGGCAGCAGGGTTTTAAGCTTTTACAGAAAGAGGCAAGCAGCAAACAAGAAGGTACTTGGCTTACATTGGATAGCTGGGGTTACATAGCAGACCTTATTTACAAAGATCAAGAACCAGGGAAGTAAGTATAGAGCCCAGAATTGGCTTGACTGACTGAATATACTATGTTTCTGGTCTTATGGAGAAGCATTTATAGAGAAACGAAGTTATCTAAGCTTCCCTGGGGAAGGAGGAGTTCTATCTCGTGGCTAGAAATTTATTTCAACACACATGAGAAATGTTAGACTTGTGTATGATGTAAGTTCTGCATATCAGGAGGCTCACTGTTCCACAGAAGAGGATTATTGGGAAGAACAGGCTTTCAATGTTGATGAGACACGTTTATTTTATGGAGCTGTTGGCAAGGGAATCTACATAATGCAAATTGCATTTTGGTTGACATACATGTTGTGACCAGAAACTCATGGGAACTTAACCTTATAATACCCCAGGAACAACAATTGCACATTCTTTAATTCAGTGTTCATGATTTTATAGAGCATAACTACCATGAAGAATAAGAATTTACTATATATTTAAATATAGACATTTATCGATTCATATACATACATATATATGTACACATGCACATATGTATATAAACATATGTATGTACATATACAATGTGTGCATCTGTGTTTTTATGTATGCATATGTAAAAAATCATCACAGGATAATGGGCATTTTCATTAAAACTAAAAGTTTATTTGTGTCCCTTTGTAATCTAGCCCTCCCTCCACCATCCTCTCTAATCACTAAATTATTTTTGAATCTATAAATTAATTTGTTCTAGAATTTTACATAAATGTCATGTATTTTTTAAAAAGCTTCTTTTTCTCTTTATAATGGTTCTGAGATTTTTCATGTTGTCCTGGGCATCAATAGTTCATTCCTCTTTATTGCTGAGTAGTGTTCCATAGAAAGAGTATACTCATTTCTTTGTTCACAGATATTTATACCGATTTCAGTTTTTGGCTATTACAACTAAAGCTGCTATAAATAATTTTGTATAAGCATCATGTGGATATATGTGTTTGTTTCCCTTGGTTAAATAGCTAGGAATGTAGTGGATGGGACAAGTGGTGAGTGTAGATTTAATTTTTAAGAGTTAATTCTTGCCATTGGGATCTTATTGTGGTTTTAATTTGCATTTCCCTAATAACTATAATGTTAAATATCTTTTTTTATACTTTTTGGTCCTATGCACTCTTTTCTAAAGTGACTATTCAAATGTCTATTTTTTAATTGGATTGTTTGTCTTTATTATTTAAGTTTAAGGGTTCTTTATATATTCCAGTTACAATTTCTTTGTCTGATACATATGTTGTGAATATTTTCTCCCAGTATGTGGCTTGCCTTTTGTTTTCCAAATGTTGTTTCTCAATGAAGAACAGTACAATTTATCTATTTTTTTAAATGAATTTTTAAGTTCTGAGAAGTTATCAACTACCTAAAGTGGCAAAAGCTTTTTTTCTATATCTATTTCTAGAATTTTTTAGTTTAAATTTTATGTTTAGGTCTATAATCCATTTTGAGTTAAATTTCATGACTGGCATGAGGCAAGTATCAATTTTTGCTTCTTTTTTCATGGATATCCAATTGATCCAATATTATTTGTTGAAAAGATTTTTTTTTTCTGCATCGAATTGTCATCTTTGTCAAAAATATAATTGGTTATATATCTCTCTCTCTATATATATTTATTTCTAGAAAATGTCTATTCCATTGGTTTATTTGGTTATCTTGTTTTCAAAACCATAGTTTTGATTATTATAATTTTATAATAAGTCTTGTCTCAGTTAAGTCCTGTACTGTTATTCATTTTTTCTTTATTCTTGGCCATTCTAATTCCTTTGCATTTTTAAATAGAAATATGTTGAATGTATAGAGCAATGTGTATTAGTTTTCGAGGGCTGCCATAACAAAGTACCACAGACTGAGTGACTTACCAAAGTAATTTATTTTCTCACAATTCTGGAGGCTAGATTCTGAGGTCAAGGTGTCTCCCAGTTGTTTTTTTACTGAGGCCACCCTCCCAGGTCCCTAAGGCATTGTTAATTTTTATTGATTATTTTCTAGTTTATTGATTCTTTCCTCTTCATTCTGCTATTCAGTCCATCCAGTGAAGGTTTGTTTATTTATTTATTTATGGTTTGTTTATTTTTACTTTAAATATTTTATTATTTTATTTCTCATATTATCATTTGGTCTTTGCTGTAATTTATATCTATTTACATGCTGAGAATTCTTGTTTTTTCATTCAAATTCAAATCACTTTTCTTTACCTCAGGAGCAAGTAACAATAACTGCTTTAAAGTCTATGTTAGATAATTTTTTCTTTTGTATGATTTCAAGGTTGGCATTTTTCTGATAATCTCTTTTTAGAGAACTTTTCACATTTTCCTGATTTTTTATATTTTGAGTAATTTTGTGTTCTGAACATTGTAAATATTAAGTTCTGTAGACTCTTGGTCTATGATCTTCTAGAAAATGTTCATGTGTTTGTTTTAGCAGACAATCAATTCAGTTAGGCTCAGACTATAATTTCTATTGCCTTTTGTGGGTGGTAGTTCAAATCTCTAAGCCTTTGCTATGATAGTTGTGTTTATCCTCCACATGTATATTTCAGAGGTTAGTCTGAGACTTGTATAGTGCTTTAAAACTCAGTTCAGTTCTCTAAGCCTTTCCTACATTGATTTGGTTTTGTCCCACACATTTCTTCACAGTTTTATTTGTACCGGTTAGGATTCTCCAGACAAATAGAACCAAAAGGATATGTATATATTCCTTATAACAAAGCTATTATCTATATCTATATCATCTATATCTATATCTATATTTATCTTTATCTATATCTATATCTAATCTATATCTAATCATCTATAGATAGGTATCCTATCTATATCTATCTATTTAATATCTATATAATAGATTTATTATAAGGAACTTTTTATAAAGAATTAGCTCACATGATTATGGAGGCTGAGAAGTTCCAAGATTTGTAGTTAGTGAGCTCCAGACCTTGGAGAGCAGATAGTTTAGTTCCAACCTGAATCTAAAGTCCTGCGAACCAGGAGAGATGATAGTGTAGATTCCAGTCTGAAAGCTGGAAGCCTCAAGACTCAAGAAGAGCTAAAATTTCAGTTTGAGTCAAAAGGCAAGAAAAGACCAGTATCCCTGCTGAAGACATTAGGCAGGAGATTACTTATAGGAGATTAGCCGTTTTGTTTTATTCATACTTTCAACTGATTGGATAAGGAACACTCATATCAGGTATGACAATCTGATATACTCATCTATCTATTAAAATGATAATCTCATCCATAAAACACTCTCATGTATACACCTAGAATAATGTTTGACCAAATATCTAGACACCCTGTGGCTCAGTTAAATTGACACATTAACTATGTCTTTTTCTAATTTATAATAAATTTCTCAGGCATAGGTCAAAATAGGTCTCTAATGCTTCTCTAATCGCATGTAATATCTGTCAAGCTGTATAGATAGTTTCTTTAAAGTCTTTCTCATTTGACATGAGGATGAATTATCTACCCTTCCTCCTGCATGAATTGGATAGGAAAAGTGCCACAGAACCCCAATAATTTTCTCTGAAAACAATGTCTCTTTTGACTCCTCAGGCTTAGTTATTTTGTATCTTTGAGGTTTTGTTGAATTTCAGGTCACAAGGTTTTGATTATCACTTGTTATGGGCTGAATTGTATCCTCCCCAAATTCATATATTTTAGTTCTAATCTCCAGTACTTCAGAATTTAGCTGTGTTTAGAGGCAGGATCTTTAGAGACATAAAATGAGGACATTGGAGTGGGCCCTAATCCCACATAACTGATATCCTTATGAGAAGAGTAGATTTGGACACAGATGTGAAGGAAGATGTGAAGATATAGGGAGAAGATGGCCATCTACAAGCCAAGGAGAATGGCTTCAAAAGAAACCAACCTTACCAATGTCTTGATCATAGAATCTGGTCTCCAGAATTGTGAGAAAATAAATTGCTATTGTTTAATCCATCCAGTCTGTGGTACTTGTTATCTCAGCCAAAGAAAGCTAATACCTATCCTTTTCAAGTTTTGCTTAGATAGTCTAGCAAACTATAGTTTGATTCTTGGCCCTTTATTTTGTCTTCTGCTCTTAGCAGAAACTGAGAAAGTATCATTTTTAAACTGTTACTATATGTTTCATATTCTTTTGAATTTACTATGCCTACATTTGATTTCTAAAAATTCGCAAACTTGTTTGAACTAACCCAGTCTTATAAAATTTCGGATTTATAAACACATTCCAAGGCATCCAAATCATTTAGAGAGCAATATCATTTTGAATGTTGCTCTCTATTTAGGAAACATTAAATTTTGATTGAATATCAGGAGAATTTTTTAAATGACCTCTCTTAGAGTAAGAATGTGATCTTGTTTCACTTCCCAAAAAAGAAGAGAATAAATGAATCAATGATTTTGGTTATTCATTTAAAGTGGAATCTCTATTTTTTTTCCATATTCTGAGTGAAACTTGTTTGGATAAATGAGTTTGATGATAAGGCAGAGATAGCACAATTCAGAAGACATATTTCTGTTACCTCTTGTATCTAAAGGGTAATGTTTAGAGACATCAGATGTCTTTACAAGTATAGCAGTCTGACAGTTAAAAGCTTAAACAAATAAAATAAAATAAGACAGTGAATAAAATATTTTTATGTTGCAACAAAACATCAGCATGGTATCAGAACTTTGTTAGCACGTAATTACTTTACCCTCAGTTGTAAAGAACAATACTTCTAAAAATGTATAGCTATGTGGTGCCTCTTCAGTTTCACAATGCCATTTATTGAGATATGGATAAATGTGTCTTCCTTCATTAAAATAAGTAACATATTGATAATACATTTATTGTAAGCTTATATACTTCTAAAGGAAAACAAAAAACACTACTTGAAAATTAACATTTTTGCCCAGAAATCTCCTCACGATTCCTAAATTTGTGTAACTTTTTATATTGCTTTATCCAAAAAGCTGAAGGAAACCCTGTGTGTAGAATACATTCAGAGGGGCTATGGTTTATCACATACTGTCACATTCTCACAGTGCACAGATCTGTAAACATTCAGTCTTCATAGATTCTTTTTTCAAGAGCTTATTGGAAACAGAAGTCTATTCTGTCTGCTAAATGTGAAAAACTGAGATTCAAGTTCTGGCAGAGCTGTTCTGTCAAGAAAATGTAGTGACTGAGCTGATGTATAATTTTCTAATATTGACCTGGTTTATAGGAATTCTAATAAAGTTCAGTAGCAACAACAACTACAACAAAAGGTATGCCTTAGATATTTTTGCATTTTATGGGAACCCACATCAGTTTCCTTTAGCAACATGTAATATCTGCTTTATTATCTGTGATGTGTGAGTGCTAGGTTCCTGACAGCTAAAAGACTCCCAAACTTGAGGCATTACACTACCATGGAAATCAGGCACTTGAACTCCAGTATTCAGAGTTCACATTTTTCACTTTTGTGACAAGTTCAAAAGCTTGTGGGACCTATGAAAATATTTCAAATTATATCCTTAATAAAACCTTTCTGATTCAAGTTATAAACAGCTAAATTTTCTCTTAGAAGTTTGGAGTGGGAAAGGATACAACTGTTTTTTGTTTGTTTGTTTGTTTATTTGTTTGTTTTGTGGGTTATTTGTTTTGTTCTGTTTTGTTTTGTTTTTGTTAACTCTCTCCCTTCAGGGAAGACTGACTTTTAAAAAAGTGTAGAAATTTTAAACTATATATCTATGTTTCTTTTACACTTTACATCCCTTCTGTTTAAAATTTAATTCTTTGTTTATTTGTAAACTGGATGACAGCTGAATTTATTTAGTTGGTTTAGATTTAAGTAAAAATCAGAAATTCCTATCTTATAAACTATGCAGACCCTCTCTCTAAGTTATCATGGGTTTCCAGGGGATATCAGCCTTGTGGTTACTTCTGGCTCTGAGTTTCTACGTATATTGACTTATTGTAATATGTATTCCCTTCTGTCCACATGATATTGAAGTAGACTGATACATAATCTCTTTTCTTTCATTTCTCACAAAACATCCAGATAAATAATTTGTACTTAATAGTCTTTACTGAGATTTTAGGTCAATGGAAAAAATTCTATGGTGAATCTCTGCAAATTGCCTTATCTTAAAAAATCCTTCTTCCACTTTGTTCTGGGAATTTTTCTCTCACCATGGTTTAAACTATGATAAAATATCACTTTGTCATGCAGCTTTTTCCACTATTTCCTTCTTTTTATCTCTCCTTCTAGCTTTTGTTGTTTGTCTTTTGCAAGATAATTCAAAATCAGGCTTCTCCCCTTCAACTTAGTTTCCCTCACTTTATTTAGCTAACTTCTAACTTTTCTTTGGGACTAGATTTTCATATCCAAAGACTCATTAATGTGTCTGATGAAACTAAGTGCCACCACTCTGTCTTACTTTTTAACACACAAAAATATTGAGTAGTCTTTTCTTCCTCATTTTCCTTCAGGAATTTTAAGTTAGCAGAAATATAGACAATTATTTTTTCTCCTCTGGATATTAAGCATATACCCCCAAAGATGGGCATGGCTATATTCAGTCAGTTTTGGGTTTAAATTATTAAATATCATGGTACATTTGAAGCTTAGTTTGTGCTTTCTCTTTTTTTCTAGTGAAAAATAAATACCTGTTATCATCTTTTTTTTGTAATGTATTTTATTGATGTAGGCATTTAATTTTTTTCACAGGTAGGACTTGTGGAAAATAAAAGATTAGAAATAGTCCTTCTAAGTCTTTTCTAAATGAGAGTATGGTTAAATGCTACTGAATCATTTTCCAATTGCTGGGTCAAAGAATTGCTGGTGTAAGAATAGTTCTTCTAGTGAATATTCCAAAACAAGCTAAAATTTATAGTGTTAGTCATCTTGTGAGATGTTCTGAGACTGTCTTTATAATTATGTTTATTTTCAAGCTAAAGGTAGAAATGCACTACTACATTTCACAGTATTTCACAGATTCAGGCCTCCAGATGCTCAACAAATATTTGTGAATCTGAAAGGAAAAGCATGAAGCCTCTCACTTTGCTTCATGGTTGGTTATCTCATGGTTTTTTTTTTTTTTTTGCCTCTTTATACATTGTTATTTATCTCCCTTCTTGTTCCTAAACTATTCCACTGCAAGATAATGTAAATTAAAAATGGGAAAGAAGAGACAAGGAATAAAACACATAAGGAACAAAGACAAAATAAATAAATAAAGGGCAAAGGAGCAAAGAAAATGGGAGAGGAAACAAAAGATCACATACAATGGAACTAGGGATAAGATGAGCAAGATAACAAATATCATACTACAAAGTCTTAATGTTATGCATGTCAAGAAGTTAGTAAGAAATGGCAATTCAGGGTAGCTCATTGGGCTTTGTTCCCATAGGGCTAGGGCCATGTTTTATACACTTAATCCCAACAGGATGGCCACCAATTTGTTCTGATTATTATATCAGAGTCACCTTGACATTAATTTTGAGAGGGTCTTTTGATAATGACATATGCAGAAGATTAGAGAAAAGAATGGAAAGAAAACCTCCAAATATTTTATCTTTCTGAAATGTCTTTATGGTGCTTATATTGACATACTAGCAATACTTTCCTCAGAAAAGCACGAGATGCCACATGATAAGTTTGAGAAGTAAACAGACTTTGCAAACTTTAAATTCAAGGACTTCTGGGTAGAAATATACTTTGAAACACATGAAAAGAAAATTCACTTTGCTCTCTGGAGTCTGTGATGTTTTTGAAATGATTTTTTTTCTCTCTAAGCCCCCCTTAAATCAACTTTCTAGAGTTTTGGAGCCAAAGAGAAGTTGTTGCTCAAATTAAGGGGGTACAAAATTTAAGAGAAAAAAAGAATTAAATGTTTTTCACAAATGCACTTGGCAGATTGCTATAGTAGGCAAAATAAAAAATGTGTTATATTAACTATTAATAGTTTAGGATTCAATGATAACATAAAATGAAAAAAAAAGTTTATAATATTTGTGTGAATACTTGTGTTTCTATTTGATGAATTAAATTCTAATGTATTTACATACTTTCGGATAAATATTTATAAGATAAATTACCATTTTAATTAGTATTAAAATAACCATTTTCATAGGAAAACATTTCAGAAGAATTTAGTATAACCTAAAAGTTAACACACATATTTTAAAATATAATATAATTTGTTTTTGACTCTAAATAAAAGTGTATCAGATAATATAAAGTGCAATAGAGTCTTTTAGAAACACTTTATTGTTAAAAGATTGCTTCTTCAAGGAGTTATAATTAAGAGTGGGGGGAGTCAGGGTGCACAATTAATGTAGAAAATAGCCTCTTTTATTTTGTTTTAAGAACAGGGCTAAGAACGGTGTAAATCTTTAATATTTTTTGATATGTTAACTTTAGTAAATTACTGAAATTCAATTTTGAGTTCTCTTTTTAAGAAATTTAGCATCCTATGGGTCAAAGCTAAGCCCCTCTAATTGCTAGTATTATAAATGGCTAATTTCTATGACCTGTACAGCTGTGGTTCCTCAGCTGTAAAATAGGAATTAAAATAGTACCTATCTGATGAGCTTATAATGGGGATTAATATGGCTTTACTGAAAGAGTGCCAGGTGACTAAATGTATTATTTTTATTGCTTCGTTATTTAACTCAAAGATGAATTCACCTGATGGTTTAGGTTCTTTCTTGGGAAACATACTGAGGCAGGGTGTAACCCAGCTCCAGAGGAAAAACCTTTGATTTGTTTTGTTTTTGCCTGATGTACCTTGTAAGACTACAGAGTAATCAAAATTTGCAATTTTTTTTTTTGACCAAGAGATTTGATTCTAAGTCAGCACTCTTCATGTGAATGTAACCAAACCTACACCAAGAAGAATAACTTTGTTTTATATATCACAGGCTTATGAGAAACTATTGACCCTGTTTATCAATATCATTTCTAAAACCTTTCTTCTACCTTATCTCCATCTTGAATACAAATGGTACATTTCACTTAATTCATTCTTCTGCTTCTTATTTTATGACCTGGTGCTTACATGGAGATTTGGTTTGTATTTTGTGTATGTGTATGAAATTCTGTAACTTCAATTAAACATTTAAAACAAACAATTACAGTTCCAAAAGTTATATAAACTGAGGTGCCTTAGAATCTATAGTGATAATGTCACATGCAGAGATAAAGAATTTTATTGGAATTCTGTTTTATCTAATAGCATAGCACTCTTAGTGGTTGGAAGAACAATGAAGGAAAAAATGCATTGTATTCAATTCCAACTTTTATAGGCTTCAATTTAAAACGTTAATGTGGAGAATTTGCAATGAAATTGCTTTGAATCTTTATTTATTTGTTTATTTTTACATAGACAACAAGAAGCCTATATTTAGTATACATCATTAAAATCAATTAAAATCTTATAACTTCATAAATTATCTAATAGGATAAGAGAGTTCAGAGATAATAATAGTTCCATTTAGAAACTGCCATAATTAGAATTTCTTTAAATGCATACATTTGCACATATATGAGAAATGCAAGTATTTTATTTTTATCCTCATAAAAATAGATACACTGGACAGATTTTGCTTTTTTAATTACAAAGAAAAACATATTTCTAAGCAGTTTTCTAGATTTTAGCAATAGACAATTTTTTAAATTAAGTTCTCTTTCTAGGACAAATAACTTCACAAGTGGGTCCTTAGAAATATATTTTATAATCAATAAACAAACCTTATTTTTTGTACTAAATTTGATTGTGCTTCTCTGATATTGCAGTTTTTACAATTGGTTTTTGGCAGCCCTGCACTGAGCAAGACTATGAGCACAATTTTTCTGACTGCATTCACTCACTTCATGTTTCTTTCATGTTTTTGTAATTCTTCCAATGTTTTAAACTTTTTCATTATTATTATATTTGTTACAGTGATCTCTAATCACTTATCTTTGATGTATTATAATAGTTTTGGCATTACAAACCGAGCCCATCTAAAATGGTGAAACTAATTAATGTTTGTGTTCTGATTGTTATTATTGGGATGATCTATAACTGTCATGCCCCAGTGGCACTGAGGGGTATCTCAGTTCTTTTTGCCAACACAGTAAAGAATTACAGCTCAGCAAGATTTAGGAAAAGTAAGATTTACTGAAAGTGTGTTTCAAGAAAGAAACAGGCTATGCCAGAGAAGGCTGCAGCAGCGTGGAAACAAAAGGTTCATACCTTAAAGTACACTCCAAGGGAGCTGCAGGTAACAGTGAAGAGAGATGTAATAGTAGAAGTGGGGCCAAGATGGGAAGTTACAAAGGTGATGCTAAAGAATTGGCATGTGAGGTCATTTTGAATGACATTTAGCAATTATATAACCCTTTGCCTATTGTGCATATGGTTATCTAGAATTCAGTCTGTTATAACTAGATTTATGAACTTCCAAGCATAGACATGATATAATAATGGTATAATGAAGCTATGTCATGGGGAGGTTATTGTAGGACTGATGGCATATGTACTTGTGGCTGAATTAAACCAGCCACTGGTTTATGGCTTCTTCATTCCTTTGTTTCTCAGGATGCAGGGGTGATTTATAACTATATAATAGGTATTCTGGGGGGGAGGTCTTCAGGAGGAACCTTTATTCCTTTGTTCTCCTATCTCTCATGTCTACCTATCTCCCTAACATGATTGCTCCACTGACCAGCCATTCCTCTGTCTCTCTCCCTCTCCTCAGGACACTCTATTTCCTGAGACACAAAAATATTGAAATTTGGCCAATTAATAACCTTACAATAGCCTCTAAGTGCTAGGAAGTGAAAGGAAGGGTCACATTTCTCTCAAATCAAAAGTTAGAAATGGTTAAGCTTATAGAGGAAGGCATGTTGGAAGCTAAGATAGGCCAAAAGCTAGGCCTCTTGGTCAAACAGTTAGCCAAGTTGTGAGTGCCAAGGGTAAGATTTTGAAGGAAATTAAAAATTCTACTTCAATGAACACATGAATGATAAGAAAGTAAAACAGCTTTATTATTGATATCAAGAAACATTTAGTTGTCTGGATAGATGATCAAACCAGCCATAACATTCCCTTAAGACAAAGACTAATTCAGAGCTAGTCCCTAAATGTCTTTAATCCTATGAAAGCTGACAGAAGTGAGGAAGGTGCAGAAGAAAAGTTTAAAGCTAGCAGAGGTTGGTTCATGACATTTAAGGAGAGAAGCTGTTTTATTGATGAAGCAGCAGCAAGTTATCCAGAAAATCTAGCTAAGATATTTAATGAAGGTGGCTACACTAAACAGCAGATTTTCAGTGTGAACAAAACAGCTTTATATTGGAATAAGATGTATTCTAGGACTTTGCATAGCTAGAGAGGAGAAGTCAATACTTGGCTTCAAAACTTCAAAGGACAGGCTGACTCTCTTGTTAAGGTCCAATGCAGTTGGTGACAGTAAGTTGAAACCAGTGCTCATTTATCATGCCCCAAATCCTAGAGCCCTTAGGATTTATGCTAAATTTACTCTGCTTGTACTGTATAAGTGGAACAGCAAAGCCTGGATGACAGCACATCTGTTTACAACATGATTTACTGGATATCTTAAACTTATTGTTGAGAACTTTACTCAGAAAAAAGGATTTGTTTCAAAATATTACTATTAATTGACAATGCAGCTGGTCACCCAAGCACTCTGATGGAGATATACAATGAAATTCATATTGTTTTCATGCCTGTTAACACAACATCCATTGTGTAACCCATTGTTTAAGGAGTAATTTAGACTTTCAAAGTCTTATTATTTAAGAATACATTTTATAAGGCTATAGTTGCCATAAATAGTGATTTCTTTAATGGGTCAGGACAAAATAAATTGAAAATCTCTGGAAAGGATTTACTATTTTAGATGTCATTGAGAACATTTGTGATCTATGGGAAGAGGTCAAAAATATTAACATTAACAGGAATTTGGAAGATGATTCCAACCCTCATGCATAACTTTAGTATAAGAAGTAACTGCAGATGTGGTGGAAATATCAAGAGAACTGAAATTAGAAATGAAGCCTGAAAAAGTGATTGAGGTGTTGCAATCTCATGATAAAACTTTAATGGATAAAAAGTTGCTTCTTATAAATCAGCAAAGAAAGTAGTTCTTTTAGATGGAATCTTCTCCTGGTGAAGATGCTGTGAATATTATTGAAATGACATAAAAGGATTTAGAATATTATATAACCTTAGTTAATAAAGTGATGGCAGCTTTAAGAGGATTGACTGCAATTTTGAAAGAAGTTCTACTGTGTATAAAATGCTATCAAACAGCATCAAATGGTATAGAAAAATTTTGTTCATGAAAAGATTCAATTGACATGGCAAACTCCATTGTGTTATTTTAAGAAATGTCCATCCTAATCTTCAACAACCACCACCCTGATCAGTCAGAAGCCATTGACATGGAAGCAAAACCTTCCCCCAGCAAAAAGTAATTGCTCTGTGAAGATTCAGATGATGGATAGCAGTTTTTAGCAATAAAGTATTTTTAAAATTAAAGTTTGTACATTTTTCAGGTGTAGTATATTGCACACTTAATAGACTACAGTATAGTATAAACATAACTTTTATATGCACTAGAAAACCAAAACATTTGTTTATTGCAATACTTGCTTTATTGTGATAGCCTGGAGCAGAACCAGCAATATCTCCAAGGTATACCTGCATGTTTCTTTAAGACAGTCTTTTAAGAGAGACTATCATAAAACACATGATCTTTATTTGCATAACCATTTAAAATACCAAGAAGTTACTATAAAACTGAGAGGCACATTGATAAGACAGTGTTAAAAATAAGTGAGGAAAGTTTAATGAATGATAGAGGAAAATCAACAGATAGCATTTACACTGTTCCTGATACACAAAGGATAAAAAACCAGAACTCGACATGCAAATACTATCCAATAGTATTAAATAGTAATGGATAGTTGACTGATTTCCACAGAAGATGCAATGAAACTTTCTGTTTCTGGTTTAAGAAATACATACCACACATACACAGACACACCACACACACAAACACACCCATGTGCATACACATACACACACACACACACACACACACACACACACACACACACACACACCCTCAATGTATTTTTTTATTGTTTCTGATGTCCAGTGCTTCAGTGTATCTCCCCTTGGTCCTGTCTAACTCTCTTATCTCCATTTGACCTGTTGTTGACCTCAGCTCTAAATTGGCTAAAGTCCCTTCTAAGGATAAAATTATTTTATTCTCTGATTCTATTTCTGTTCTGCACACATCTACTGTGTTTACCTATTCCCAGCCAACAGAGGTAGGGGTAATTTTAGACTCCATTTTTATTTATTCTAGTTGCCAATTTTTCAGGAACATATAGCATTACAGATAATCATAGGATTTACATGGTAAAAATAGAATAAATGGTTTTTATTCATTCATTTATTCATTCATTCATTTATTCCCAAGTGATTGCTTACTATATGGCAAGCACTACATTAGGTACTAGAAACATAAACAAGACTGGGTATCAATTCACACTACCAGAAAGCTCTCGGCAAAGTAGGAGGCAGACACATAAACACGTAAAAATGCAATAAAATATCTATCATAAGTGGCTTAATCTTGAAAGATGAATGGACTTTTGTCAAAAGCTGAGAAGGTCATTCCAGGCACAGGGCAATGGATGAACAATAAACATACATGTGAAACTGTTCAATGTATGTGGGAAACTAGAATAGTTCAGTTTAGCTGCAGTGTGAAAAGGGCCTGCCATGTGGAGGTGTTTAGACCTGATTATCTAAAATACTGGTCCCCTATGTGTGGGGAGTGTACCAGGTGGTTTAATTCATCCCATCGGAGTATGCAAGAATATATTAGAACTTCTACATAATTGTATACCACTCATCAATTTTTGTTATTTTTTAGGTATGTTTCATCATATAGATGTATTTAACTTATAAGTAAACAAATAAAACTATGTGGAAGTATGCCTGGGATTTGCTTAAGGATGGGATGTGTAACAAGTGTTTGGAGATGAATAGTCTAGGAATTAGAGACTTTGGAGTGTTTTAAACTGAAGTGATCAGTTTGGCATTGAAGAAGAGGCTGATTAAATTTTTAAGAATTACTGGGATGGTACATTTGAAAACTCAGAAGAATATATGAGATAGTGAATGGTCAGTGAAGGCTAGACACTATTATCATTAGCAGCAGTAGTGCTATTATCCATAATAGTAGTATACATAAAGTGTAGCTGAGAGGAGCTGATACTGGCTTTGACAACTGGCATTCTTGAATTCTCGCTCTGCCAACCACTTGAATTTTCACCAAAATACTTAAGCTTTCAGAGGAACAATTTCATCAGCAACGTGAGAATAACAATTTCCATCTCACCTATTTGTAGTGAAGATTACAAATAATACATATAAAGGAGCTGACATGGGCCCTGGCTCATAGTAGGTACTCAAAAACAAAGATTGCAATCATGACATGATTGATATCTTCTCATTCAGAAGACTTTGCCTTTTGTTCTTCTTTGTCTTATTTATTTGGATATATAAACATCTCCAAGACTGTTTCAAGCCCCTGACTTTTGCAGATAACAGTAACAAGGGAATTTTTCTTCTATTTCTCTTAAAACAAATACTTATTCTTAGTAATGGTCTTATACTCTATTTGTAAAAATATAAAATAATATCTTCATATGTATAAAGAAAAGAGATTTAAGCCAATGCAATTCCTCCTCTGACCATGTTCACACTCTTAAATATGTTGTGCAGAAAATGGCTTTCTTTGGCTTTTACTCAGGCTCTGACTCTGTGAATAAGAATGAGTTTGATCTATATTTCAGTAACTTGGGCTAGGTCCTTGGTGACTGATATATATCTATATCTATCTATCTATCTATCTATCTATCTATCTATCTATCTATCTATCTATCTATCTATCTATCTATAATGTAGAATTGTGTCTTAATACTCCTATGACAATAAAGTCAGCTTAGAATGTTTTTCTGATATAGAAGATAATTTCAAAGATAATAAAACACAATTGTGTTTTAACCTCTCTTTCTTTGTGTTTTATATAAATATTTTGAATCATTTTATCACAACTGCATAATCTGCATACATGAGCCATGATATAGAAACCAGAATTTTAAGATTGTGAACCAGACATAAATTTATTGAGGAATTTATTACTGTACCTTGATGTTATCAAAACAAATCGATAAATATCAATTACCTGTAAAAACCCTAAAATAATTATTTGTTCCAGTTAGCACATGAAATTTGATTATGGTATATCTCAAATTCCATAAAACATTTAATTTATATAATTATGCAAAGATACAGTTTGAAAATAGTCACCAGTGTGGGGGACAAACTATAAGCCAAACATTTAAATTCAACCTTAAACAGAAAATGTAGCAGAAGCAATAACAAGTCTCAGCCACAACTGAAGAAGAGTCTTACTAGAAAGGAAATCTGCTAACACAGATGTTTTCAGAAGCTACAACTTAGGGACAATTTTATGTAGATAAATATTTTTACACAGTTGTGATTACAAGATATAAGTCAAATCTTTATTTATTCTACTTTTTTAGTATCATTGAGCTTGTCTAAAACTGTATGTTAAAAAAGACAAAAATTTTCCTATTAAATTGTACATTGTGTATAATGATTTCAAGAAATGTTGCTTTGCAAATGAAATCAATAATTTTTTTGTTTTGATTTTTTTTTGCTACAGACTACCGTGTGTATTAAAATTTTAGTTTCAGTAAACTGTTCTCATATAAACTGAAGTAATGATAGGAAATTGAATTTAACCATTAATATGCTAATAGCTATGCCATACATTACTATCTTAACTCTAATTAATCCAAAGTGTATAAAATAACTAGGTAGATTTTCTTAAATTCAGGAACATTATTAAAAGGTACATTTTCTTCTTTTAAATTGACCTTAAAAGCCAAATAAAGTGACTAAAACATTAAATTTAAAACACAATACAGAATTAATTTTTGATAAATAGGAGGAACTACTTTGTTCAATGCTAATTATTGAATTAATATTATAATATTAAAATTTCTTATTCTATAATTTGAAAATATTTCATGTGTATTTTAGGATAAAGAAGACAAGCAATTATGGGGATGTTATTACTACTTTACATAATTTATGTGTAGTTAGTTCTGTATTTTATATATGGCTGTCCTTCAGAGTCTGAGGGGATTGGGTCTAGGACTGCCTTGGATATTAAAATTTGAGGATGCTCAAGTCCCTTATATAAAATGGCATAGTATTTTATATAACCAACCTATGCACGTACTTTAAATCGTCTCTATATTACTTATAATACCTAATACAAAGTAAAAGCTATCTAAATAGTTGTAATACTCTATTGTTTAGGAAATAATAATAATAAAAAGTCTGTGCAAGTTTATTACAGGCTCAACCATCATAGGTCTAACTACAGAGTGCATATCAGCAACAATATAACATTACATTCTTGGATAAAACAAATGTATACATGACCTGCATTTAAACACACACACACACACACACACACACACACACACACAAACACTCTATATGTTTCGCCATTTTTTTCTTTAAGATTTTGCATTTGTTATCATTTTATAATTTTTTTTGTCCTGGTTTCTGTTGTTGTTTTGCTCTAAATGTTATAGTAGCTGGGGGTGGGAGGAAGTCAATATTTTTTTCCTCTTCTCTAGAATACTTTGTATTGGATAGAAATAATTTTTCCTTCAAAGTGTAAAACATCCAGGGGCTGGTATATCCTTATGAAAGATTTTTAACTACAGCATCAATTTTGTTAATCATTATACAATGTTTCAATTCCTCCAGGCCCCACTCACCT
Source organism: Macroglossus sobrinus (assembly GCA_004027375.1). NCBI lineage: Eukaryota > Metazoa > Chordata > Mammalia > Chiroptera > Pteropodidae > Macroglossus > Macroglossus sobrinus. Next base: position 472,300 of record PVKZ01000133.1, read on the forward strand.
ACTAGGACATTTGAAGGTAATGATATCTTGGGTACATTGTTTGGCAACTGTGAGATATAATACTATACAAACATTCTATTTTTAAATCTTTGCTGTAGTCATAGTTATACTCCCATTTATTTGTACTTTCTCTTTTTCTTTGTTGTTAATCAGTGTCACTAGAAATTTACTTATTTTATTATTAATTTCAAAGAATCCATATTTAGCTGTTTTTTTTATCTTATCTGTTAAACTATTGTTTGCCAGTTTATTAATTCTGCTATTTTATTTGTTGTCAATTATTTTCTTTCAGTTTGCTCTGTTCTTTTTTTATAATTTTAAAAATATTTCAAAGTGCAGTTGGCATACAATATTATATTAGTTTCAAGTGTACAACATGGTGATTGGACATTTATGTAACTTACAAAGTGATCACCCTAATAATTTTAGTGCCATTCTTTAAAGGACAGCCAAGTTTCCTCCGTATATGTGACACCATACATTTTTATTACCACATTATTGACTATATTTTTTATGCTATACCTTACATCTTCATGAGTATTTGGTAACTACCAATTTGTACTTAATCCCTTCTCTTTTTCACCCACTACCCCATACCCTTTTCATTTGGCAATCATCTAAATGTTTTCTCTATCTATGAGTTTATTTCTGTTTTGTTTTGTTCTTTAGATTCCACATGTAAGTGAAATCATACGGCATTTGTCTTTTTCTGTCCAACTTACTCCACTCAGCACAATATCCTCTAGGTCCATCCATGTTGTTACATATAGCAAGATTTCATTTATTTATGGCTGAATAATATTCTATTGTATATATGTACCCCTTTTTATTTATTCATCCTTTTAAGGATAGCCAAGTTTCCTCTGTATATTGAATATTGTAAATAATGCTGCAATGAACATATAGATTCACATGTCCCTTTGAAATAGTGTTTTGCATTTGTTCAGATAAATACTCAGAATTGGGATCACTGTGGCCTCCTTTGTCTCAAAGTCTATTTTGATCTGTATCAGAATGGCTACCCTAGTTTTTTTTCCTATTTTCTTTTTATGAAATATCTTTTTCTATTTCTTAACTTTCAGTCTGTGGGATTTTTTTTCTATATTTTATATATGTATGGATTTATTTTTTCCATTTTATTTTATAATTTCTATGTATTCATTTGTCTGTTTTCTCTTTCTCTTTTTAGAATAGCTTATTTTTAATATTTGATATTGTTCTCTCAAGTAGATTGGAATTTATTTGCTCTTTTTATAATTTTTATTGGTACTCTTGAAACATTATCATAAATACTTAATTTCAAAGTTTAAAGTTAACATTTTTTCTCACCACAATTATAGAGCAAAAATTCTAGTATTTTTAACTTTTATAAACTCTCATTAAGCTCACAAGTTATAACTTCTAGTGTTTTATTTCTATTGTTATTTTTTTAGCCTCATACTTTAGGTTTATTTTTCATCTTTGAATCTAACTAATTTTCCACCTTACTAATTTTTTATTTTTCGATCAATACAACTTATTAAATCTTTTATTTTATCAAGAACTGTGCTAAACATTAGGGATATGAGTTAAAAGGATAGGGGTCATACCATTAAGAAATTTCACATCCAACTAATCGGAGTGTGATAGGATCTTCACTAAGAGGCTTCACTAAGAATGATGTGAACACAGAGACTAAAGTGACTGCTTAACCAGAATTACATTTTATATTTTATCACCGATGTTTTTATAAACAATGAATTTTAAATGCACTTCCATTTTTACTTAGAATTTTTTCTTATGTATTAGACAGAAATATTAACATTGTGAATAGACACAGTTTTATTTCTCTCTCATCCCCCATTCTGTATGTTTTTTAAGAGTTTTATAGTTTTGCACTGTCTAGGACCTCCAGTTTCTGTTAACTAAAAAAGGTGAGAATAACCTCCCTAGATTCATTTTTCACATAAGAAAAAAGCATTTAAACTTTTACCGTGCATGTTAATTTAGGATCTTTTTGTAAATTTTTTTTTTTCTAACCCTGATTGGCTAAGCATTCTTATCCTTGTAATTTGAATTTCTCAAACTTTTTTTTTATATTAATTCACATGATCAAATGATTTTCTTCTTTAGTCTGTCAATAGGGGACTAATTTTTTAATGTAAAACAGCCTTGCATTTCCAGATTAATCCTGCTTGTACACGATATATTACCCTACTTATATATTTCTAAATTCAATTTGCTTATATTTTGTTGAGGATTTCTTCACTGATGCTAATGAGGACTATTGGTATGTAGTTTTATTTTCTTATAATGCTTTGTCTGGTTCTGGTCAGGGTAATTCTGGCTTCATAAAACGAGTTGGGGACTGTTCTCATCACTTCCACTTTCTGGAAGATTTTATATTATTTTGTATTATTTCTTCCTTAAATATTTGGTACAATTTGCCAATGAAGGCATCTGTACCTTGAGTTTTCTTTTTTTATTTTTTAATAAATGTAGAATATTCAAATAATTTAGTTATTCATGAGTGAGCTATGGTAGTTTGTGTCTTTCAAGAGATTCATTCTTTTCATCTAAGTTGTTGAACTCATGGGCATAATAATACTTAAAGTATTTCCTAATTAGCCTTTTAATGTCTGTAAGATCTGTAATAATGCCATTTCTTTCACTTCTGACGTTGATATTTTATGCCTTTTTTCTGGGGGTTTCAGTCTGGCTGAAGGTTTATAAATTTTCTCATATTTTTAACAAACTTGATTTTGTTTTTCCTAAGATTGTTTATTGTTTTATTTTTCAATTTCATTTGTCTCTTATATTTATCATTTTTTACTTTATTTTATAACATTAAGTTGAAGCTTAGCTTATTTATTTGACTATTATCTACTTTTCTAATATCAATAACTATTTGATTCCAAAAGTTTTACTCTAAGCATTGCTTTAGCTATATCCTCAAAATTGGCATGCTGTGTTTTGCATTTTCATTTGATTCACTATATATTTTAAAGTCCCTTGTAATTTCCTTTTACCCCTTGGTAATTTAGGAATAATATATTTCTAATATATTAATTTGATTAATAATTTGGTTAATTTCTAATTTGATTAATTCCCAAATACTTGAGGATATTTTTTGATTATTAATTTCTAATTGAATTCATTTATGAGCAGAAACAATATTTAGTATAATTTCAATTTTTTAAATATTTTATAAGGTTGGCTTATGGCTCAGATTATGGTCTATCTTGATGAATGTTTTCTGAGTACAGGAAAAATGTAAATTCTAATATTCTTATGAGAACTATTCTACAAATGTCAATAAACGTCAATTAGGTAAGTGGTTTGATAGTGTTGGCTGAGCTTTCTATATCCTTATTGATTTTCTGTCTATTTATCTGTTACTGAGAAAGGAATACTAATGTCTTCTATTTTAATTGTAAGTTGTCCATGTCTCTTTTTAGTTCTATCAATTTTGGTTTCATATATTTAAGCATCTACTATTTACATATACATTAAACACTTTTTTGGGAGGTAAATTAATACTTTTACTGTTGTTCAATGTCCCCCTTTATTTCTAATAATATTCTTTTCCTGAAGTTTGCTTTGTCTAATGTTAATATAATCACTCAGGTATTTTTTTCCTTTATTTTTAAAATTTTTATTTTTTAATTAAAGTTGATATTTAGTATTATTTTATATTAGTTTCAGGTATATAGCATATTGGTTAGACATGTAATTTATGAATTTATCTCCCTAATTAGTCTAGTACCCACCTGTCACTATACATAATTATTAAAGTATTATTGACTATATTCCCTGTGCTGTAATTCACATCCATGTGACTATTTTGTAATCACCAATATGTACTTCTTATTCCCTTTAATTTTTTTTTACCCAGGCTTTCAAACCCCCTTTCATCTGGCAGTCACCAGTTTGTTCTCTATATCCATGAATCTGTTTTCATTTTGTTTATGCATTTAGTTTGTTATTTAGATTCCACATATAAATGAAATCATATGGTATTTATCTTTCTACGTCTGACTTATTTCACTTCTAGGTCCATCCATATTGCTTCAATGGTAAGATTTTATTTATTTATTTTTTATAGCTGAGTAGTATTCCAAGTATATATTTACCACTTCTTTATCTGATCTTCTACTGATGGGCACTTAGGTTATTTCCATGTCTTGGCTATTGTAAACAGCACTGCAGTGAACATAAGGATGCATGTATCTTCTTGAATTAGTGTTTGGGGTTTCTTTGGATAAATACCCAGAAGTGGAATAGCTGGGTCATAAGGTAGTTCTATTTTCAATTCTTGAGGAAACTTCTGTTTTTCATAGTGGTCATACCAACTTGCAACCCCAACCATATAGTTCACGAGTATTTCCTTTTTCCCCACATCTTTGCCAATACTTGTTGTTTGATCTATTGATGATGGCCATTCTGACATATGTGAGATGATATCTCATTGTGGTTAAAGACTTAAATCTCAGGCTCAAAACCATAAAACTCCTAGAAGAAAACATAAAGAGTAACCTCTCTGATATTGCTGTTAGTAATATTATTTTTCTGATATAACTTCTTGGGCAAGGGAAACAAAAGAAAAATGAGCAAACGGGACTATATCAAACTAAAAAAGTTTTTGCAAGCCAAAAGAAACCATTAATAAAATGAAAAGACAACGTACTGAATGGGAGAATATATTTGCCAATGATACATGTGATATCAGGGGTTAATCTCTAAAATTTATAAAGAACTCATACACCCAACACCAAACAAGAAAATCCAATTAAAAAATAGTCAGAGGACCTGAATAGACATTTCTCCAAAGAAGACATTTTATGGCCAATAGACATATGAAAAGATGCTCGAAGTCACTAATCATCAGAAAAATGTAAATTAAAACCACAATGATTTTTTTGATTACTGTTTTTGTGCTATATCTTTTTTTTTATTTTTAATGTATTTAGTGTTTTATATTTAAAATGAGGTTATTATAAATTAAATATACTTGAGTCTCGCTTTTTATCCAATCTATCTCTGTCTTTAATTGGCATGTTTTGATCAAGTTGTATTAAAATCTACATCGTATCTCATTACTTTCTATTTGTTTTGCTTGTTTGTCTCTTTGATCTTAAATTTTTGTTTCTGCTTGCTTTGGATTGAGTATTCTTATTATTACCTTTTAGATCTACTATTTTTTTAAAAATTTATACTTTTTTGAAAAAATGTTAGTGGTTGCTCTAAGGTTTACAATAGAAATCTTTAATTGCAACCTATCTTCAATAGTATAATGTTTCACATGGACTCTAAGCAGCTTACAGCCATATACTTCGTATGCGTCCCTCCCATTTTTGTGCTATTTTTTCTCATACATTTTACTTGTATATACTTAAAATTCTCTCTCTCTCTCTCTCTCTCTCTCTCTCTCTCTATATATATATATATATATATATATATATATATATATACATATATATATATGTATATATATGTATATATATATGTATGTATATATGTATATACATATATACATATATATACACACACATATATATATACACATACATATGTGTATATATATATTTACTATTTATTGCTTATACAATCATTTTAGAGTGATTAAAAATAAGAAACATGTCTTTTCTGTTTACCTTCATTTTAACTATTAACATTAAGACTCTCAAACACTTTTGGGACCTCCAGGAATTTTAAGATCATATTTTGAGACCCATTGATAAGCTACATTATAAGCTACATTATTTTCTTTTTTTATACTTTTCACTTTTTATTTATCTAAATTTTAAGACATATATTTCAAATTCATTACCCTACTTTTGTCAGCAGGTGCAAGAGATGTTTTATTAAAAAGCATGATAGTTTGTTTTTTTAAGACTAACTAAAAATATAATAAAATAAGATAGACATCTACATATTCTTGAGAAAATTTTTAAAGAACTAGTGGTTTCATTACTATTTGGCACCATGAGCCCTGTGTCATAAACACATAGTATTATTGCATATACTTTATCTTTTAAGTCAGAAGAGATATCATCACAAGGTTTGGCCCAACTATTGGACATTTTAGATTTTCTTTGATAAACTCAGTTTACTATTTGAATTACTTGAATTATTTCACTATATTACCATGTGTCGTATAACAATTGGATGAACTCACATAAAGAAATGACAGCCAACCACGTAAAACTTCAAGATGATCAGCATTGTTTAGGCCAGTCTGCTTCTAAGTTGCTTCCAAGGCTGCTGCTTCCAAATATAAATAAGTACATGTGAAATGTATTCACTCCTGCACAGAGAGGGAAACAGCTCATATCGGTTATATTTCCTACATATAATAATATGTAGAAATATGCTTTGAATTATTTGATATGTATACCACTATTAGGATATTAATTTATCTAAATATTTTCTAAAAAGATACTGAGTCTCACCTTTTTGCTTCTAATAACCATGCCATCTGCTACCTGTAGACTTCTTTGTTCCTTTTATTTTCAATTTTTCATCATTTGAAAAAAATTATGAAATATTTCTGTGCTTCACTTTTCTTTGCTTCCAAGAAATTGCCACATTTAATATGATTATGTAAATTGAATTGCTTACAGTTTTCAGGTTTCCAGAAATGTAGATATGAATTAGTATTTGTGCAAAAAAAATGTATAGTGAGTGATTTTTAAATCATATGTTAAATTCTTAATCAGTCTCTTTATTTGTAAATGTAAAAGTTTCAGCACTTGCTAACAGATGTGAACCTAAAGGTAAGGCATTATTCTAAGAATTATTACTTTTTAATCTCTAAAAAAGTAAACTATTATAAATTTCTTAAATATTTATTTGGCATAATTTTCATGTATATGAAATAGATGGCTACATAATTCTGTTTGCAAAATTTTACAGACTACTGTATTACAATGATAAAATAGCAAGTTTAGCCAATTTACAAATTAAAATCAAAATAATATTTTAAAAATTGCAAGATATCTGCATGCTTTTTTGAGAAATCATTGAGCTTTAAACAATTTTGCCAAAATCTCTTACCTATTTTTATTTTACTCTTTTATTTTATAGGGCATGAATTCTTAGAGAGAAAAATTTCTGTTTCTAACGCTTGTGCCATTTTCTACAAACGCAGTGCTTGATCTGCTTAAGTTCAATTGAACAATATTTATTTATAGATCAGAGAGCTATAGGCAAGTGTTCCACTTCAAAGTGAATACACCTTTAAGGTTATAATTTAACATGAATACCTTCAAGATCATGACTTGGAGCTTCTCAATGCACTATTAACTTTCCCTTAGCTTTCTAAGAGGCAGAAGGTTGTATTAAGTCATCTTATGTTTCAGGGTCAAGAGAGAAATGTCTCTAGGTGTGCTTAGTCTGAATTCTCTGTGATAGAGGCTAGAAAAATCATTAGCTTTGCCTACATTTGTTCTCTTAATAACTCTTGATTTTCCAGTTGAACATTTTTAATTTGCACAAAAGGCAAGACTATAAAGCTAGAAACCAACTGATTTTATTAAAAAAGGTGATATATGTAAATTCCCTTTAGCTTGACATTTGTACTGTCATTAGTGTTAGCTGTCATTAATATGGCCCTATCACAATGTTAAGGAATCCCACAGCCAAGTCAGTCAGCTATAAAATACAAAACTATTTAAACCAGAGCTTCATTAGATTTAGTGCTTGTCTTATGGCACAGGTTTATAATTTGAATACAGAGGTTCACAGATATTGCATTTTGTGACTTGATACCACTAAATGCTCATCAATGTGCCTTAATCTGTCTAAAATATTTTTAACAAGCCTAAATTTACATCCTTAGGAATTAGCACTTAGGAAGTTCAATGACTTATTTCATTATTCATCACTTTTTGCTTCCCATTAGCAAAATTAACAACTGTTTCACCTCAAATAATAAAGATAGTTTCAAACTGTTCAACAATGTAGATTGAACAAAAGAGTCATACATTTTATTTGATATAGATTCACAGGACTGTGATTCTTGTATGTTTATTACATTTTGGGTGATAATTTAAAAAGTAGGTATAAGTGGTCCTAACTGCCGAAATTATATTTTTGTTACTCAAAATAGATAGTAGGTTAAGTAATGTTGATAATTAAAATGCCCCTACATCAATATGAAGTTGAGGTAAGCTCCACATATTTTATTAATTCTGCTCATTTTTTCATTAATATAGTCATATCTGCACTATGCATTTTCCTTCACATCTTCCAAAATTGTGTTTGAAAGTAATTTCTTTCTTTCTTTTTTAATGTGAAGTATATGATCTATGATCAGACTTTCTATGATATTTAATTGCTTTCAGAAATACCAGTTAGGGATTGCTATTCTCCAGAATGTAATCAATAAGCATGTGTTTATGATATTCTCTCCTTTTCTTTCCTCTTTTGTTATTTAACTTATTATTTTCTAGAGGTTATAACTTAAAGAGAGTCTACTATCCTGAACTTTATTACTCTTTTGACTCTTGACATTTAAAATTCTTCTTGTGTGGTGAAAAAAAAATGTTAAAACTAATGTATTAGAGAGTCTAATAAGGCTAATTATTATCATTATTATTTTTGGTGTGTGCATGTATGTGGTCAGATTAATGTAGTGAATACACAAGAAGAAAATGATTGGAGAATGAAATATTAAGTACTTGGAACTGAGATTTCAGAAATGATGCAATTATTAGTATGGCAAAGGCTAGTTTAGCAAAGGAACTGAGTACCTGGGATGATGGCAAAGATATCCAGAAATAGAGAAGTCAGGGATGTATTTCTATTGATGCTGAAGTCAATAAGAAGGCTAATATGTGTAAAAGAGGAGGGAACAATGGGGAAGCAACTGCCAAAGGCATCAATAAATTAAGAATTTACTGAGTAATTAGGAGATGAGAGCAATAAACACAGGGAGAGATTGGTATAATCTGGTGGCATGCAACGACTATACATATAGTAGAGAAATTTTTTTTCCTACCACTCCTAGCATGAGGACAGAAATTATTAATTCTGTTATTTCTTGTGTAGCTCTTACAGGCATTTCTTATGTTACACACTGACATTTTGCTTTATGATTATTGCAGGCATAGCATATTTAAGTAGGGCTAACATCAGAAATTCATAGATTAAATAGAAGACAATATAAATCACTTATAACAAGAGATCCATTAGGCTTGGTTACTTTAGTAACAAATAAAATTCTTTTGATAATTGTGATTTTTCATAATTAATTAGCCTTTGGATTCACAAATCTCATCTTTCAATACCTGTCTACTGAAATGTCTCAAACTCATCAATCTAACTCAACTCCTCTCCAGATATTAACCATTTAAGATTAATTACCATAAAACTCTCAAATGAAATAAAGTCAATGACATTTACTGTACCATTCAGCTATTTATGCTCCCCCCCTTTAAATCAGTCTTGTAATGCTTCTTAAATAGCCATTAAATCCTGTAATAAATAAAGATGCTGAAAGTATTAAGCTACATCTCTTAATGATTTAGTATTTAAATTTTTGTCATTGCCTAAAAAACAAATTGGGAAATAAATTTGTCTTATAATGAAAGAAGTCTTTATATTTTTGTGGTCTATGATTCTTTTATAATGATTATGAACTATGGAGACATTTGCAAAGATAAGTAATCCTTACAAACAAAAGTGGTCTTAATTTCAACTAAGATAATATCAATAAGAGAGTTTATTAATGAAAGAGAAAAAGAGGAATGGTCTCTGATGCTGTTTTTGTGTTTAGCATTGTCAGTGATCTGTTACCAATAGTATTTAGCACCTATTATTCTCTTAAAAGAGTTTAACACCAAGGAAAAAATTGGGGAAAGGAAACCCAAGTAGACTAATTTAATAGAATAATACTGAATAATTTATGTGTTATTTCCCTCTCATTATGCCCTCCTAAATCTTATTATTTTTAAATGAAAATGGAAATTGACAAGAACCAATATCTTGGCTTGAGTCATATGTTTAAACCTTAGTCTCAGAAGCAAAAAAAAAATTGTAAATAACCCTAATGCTTACACACCTATCTGAAAACACTTTACTCATAGAGTCCTAATTTTTAGAATTTTGTTTAATTTATAATGTCCCTCTTCTCTTGAAAGAAAAAGTTAATATTGGCAGTAAGATGCTCATCTCCAGATTAATGAAGAGGAAATTACCAAGAAACTCATTTTGTAGTATTTGTCTACCTGTACTTTTAATTTAAAATAGATGGCGTTATGTATGAAAAATTTGCCTTGTTATATATCTCAAGTCATAGTGAAGCAGAAGAAGAGAGTGTAGGAAGGACAATAAATATTCTGATGATCTATTTCTTTTACTCATTGCTTAATGAATACATTGAAGTAACTATTAAATATTATAGAACTGAATTACTTATTTCATGAATTAGTCTCTGTAGTAGTAAAAACAAATCTTATTTTATGTTAGAGAAGCACAACTCTCTGAGTGTCTAATGATTCAACTCTTTGGAATATTTGCCTTGTTGTAAAGTGATGTGAAGTATATAATTTATACCTTGTTGAGATATAAATGATGAGCGGAAAAATAGTTAAATGACTACATATGATTTTATAGGTTTCTAGAGAGAAATAGGATACATAGACCTGGGGTCATGGATTCTTATTTTAGCACCATAAGTTAGATTTTTTGTTCTGACCTTTCGGCTTAAGGTCTGTTAATAGACAATTAAACCATGTGTGACAGGGTAAAGTGTTCTGTCCCTTCATTCTCCACATTCACTTCCTTCTTATCCATGTGAGAAAAATGTCTTTTTAATGAAAGCAAGAAAAAAGTAATGATCAATTTAGTATAATAATTCATAAGATTTTACTATTCTAGAGGTGCAATATTAACCTAAGAAGCCTTTGTTTATATTAAAGGCCCTTCACTCCAAAGAGAATAAAAATCCAAGAAATTTAAAAATCCTCATCACCATCAATAAATGGATGAAACCATAAATAAAAATTTGTATAACCTTGACTTTTGGGGAAAAAGCCAGGGTGATGGAAGCAGGATACATGGATAGAAAACAAACAAACAAACAAAAAAATCTAACTTCATACTAGGGGAATGGAGATGTCAGAAAAAGGAGGAAGGGAGAAAAGGGACGGTCACCTGAAGTCAACTTTGAAAAACAACTTGAAGTAACAAGTTAAGCAATGTTTTGCATCGTCTTCTGTACTCTGTGAGTTAACGCTGAGGACTGAATTGTATCTCTACTCAAAGTTCATTTGTTGAAGCCCTAACTCAAGAAATTATATTTGGTTATGAGGCCTTTGGGATACCTTTAGGTTTAGATGAGGTCATGAGAGTGCGGAACTTATGATAGGATTAGTGTACTTAAAAGAGACACCAGAGCTTGCTGTCCCTCTCTCTCCACTATGTGATGACACAGCAAGAAGGTGGTCATTTAAGAGTTCTCACCAGAAACTGACTATGCTAGTAACTTGTTCTTGGACTTCTAGCCTCTAGAACCATAAGAAAATAAATTATTGTTTAAGTAACTCAGTCTATGATATTTTGTTATGATAGCCTAAGCTGGCCAAGACAGTTAATGGCACATTAGTTGTAAGTTGTTTTTTTTTTTTCCTGGTAATGTGTTACAGCCATTGTGGAGGCATAAAGAAAATGACTTATAGAGGCTGACTAATAATTTTGATACTCCAGTATTTGAAAGTCATTAGATTATGTTCTTGTGACTTTAGTAGCCTTATTTTGGTTTAGTCTTGAAGGCAAGTTCAATTTGAGTTCTCTAGAGTAAAAGTGTATTGATAAAAAAGAATCCATGGGACTACTTCCATGCATTTAATGGTATATATTTATTGAGTGCCTGTAGTGTGACAGACACTATCATGGGCACTAGAGATATAATAGGGAGCACAAACAACCAAAATCCCTGTAGAGTTTAGATTATAGAAAGGGGATGCAAACAATAAGTTGATTAGTAAAAGCTATATAATGTAAGATTGTTGACAAGTTATTTTGTATAGAAAGATAAAGCAGGAATTAGTATAGCTAAGGGTTGGGGTTCAATTTTAGGAAGGTGGTCAGAGAAGTTGTAAATGAAAAGGTGCTGTTTAAGCAAAGACCAGAAGGAACTAGGGGACAAGCTAGGCACATCTGGGAAAGAGTCCCAGATATAGGAAACAGCAAGGACAAAGGATCACCAATGGCAATGTTCCTGTACATTTGAAAACAGGCTAGGATCCTGTGTGGCTGGAGCAGAGTGAGGAGGAGAGGATGAAAGGAAGGTTTGTAGGTATGTGTGTGCAGGAGGAAAGCAAGAGGTTAGTAAATTGGTTGTGTTAACATTCTTGTGTTGAATTTTCAAAACAATGCTAATGAAAAAACTCAACGTTATAATTACATACTCACAATCACCAGAAGTTTGTTAATTTTTAGAAAACTTTACAAGTGAAACAAGAATTTTAACGTTTTTGTGTTAACAGTTTTTTAACAGATGGTTATTTGGTTAACCTGAAGCTTAGTTTCCAGATGCTGTGTTTTAAATAGACAAGAAAGCTTCTATTTGAGCAAAACCTTTAAGCTCCAAAATTTTTGATGAGGCAAAGTAAGCAAGAGTTTATATTTGAGGCCAAATCTATCCTCTTTGAGCCTGAGGATGGCATTCTCAATCTGTACAATTTCCTGGATGTGTTTGATATAAAATGAAGCAAGAATGCATTTTACACAGCATAGTCAATACTCTGAATAAAATCAATGTTAGATTTTATTCAAACACTATTAGATTTATTTTCAGTCTATGGGTATTTATAAATATTTCATTGATAAAATGGTTACTTCTAATTAATATATTCAAGATTAACATTTTAAACAAGTATTTGGGTTATTTATAGTTATATTTGAACATCAAAATACCATTGAAGGAAAAAGAAACTGGGAGAATATCTCAGCTATAAAACCTGAAAAAGTTGGATGTACAGTAGAAACATTTTGAGAGGTCTGTGTATATGGCTGTTTTAAAATTATCCCTAAAAAGTATTTAAATTATTGTAAGCTTTATAAAGATTTCCTGACTTATTAGGGTGAATATCTTGCCCCAAATTTTATTCTGATTATTATAGAATATGTTCAGCATAAAATTGGAAAAGGACGTGAAATCACACAATAACTTGGCCATGGTAATATTTTTCACTGGTTTTGGAGAAAGGCAATGGAGATATGCATAGTGCCAGAATGAGAAAGAGGACAGCTAGACCATTCTGTGAACTGTGGCTTGAATTTTACCTTCAGTGTTAATATGACACCATTAAGCCCTGATTATTTTGCACTGAGGCCATTTAGTAACATTCTATCTAAACTCCTTGACTTTAATCTTCTTTCATTATTCAGTTTATACTTCAGTATCACTACAGAATTCTAATTATAGAACTTTAAAAATCTGAAAAGACTTTTAAGTGGTTTTAGAATAAATTCGCAAAAAAAGTACTAAAACCGAGATCCTTGAGATTGGACATAATTTTACTTTGCAAACTAGTTTCCCAGTTTGACACTGGCTTCTTTCTTTTTTTAAATTTTTTATTCACACTCTCTTGCCCCCTTTCCATTCTAATTTATTAAAAGTCACAAATGTATATCTGGTTCTGAGGGGGAACTCACTCCAAAGTGTATTTGATGGTGTTCTTAAAATCCTGAATGCCAGAGAGGGATGGTAAGTCAGAGTTATGCAGAGAAACAGAACAAAAAGGGTGTATATATATATATATATATATATATATATATATGTAGATTCTTTATTTATATTTTTGATACATATTTTTTCTTCTTAAAGAAGTCCCTCAAACATTTCGTGTAATACTGGCTTGGCGTTGATAAATTTCTTTAGCGTATTTTTCTCTGGGATGCTCTTTATGTGTCCTTGAATTCTAAATGACAACTTTGCCAGGTAAAGAATTTTTGGTTGTAGATCCTTGGTTTTCATCACTTTGAATATTTGGTGCCAAACCCTTCTGTTCTGCATAATTTCTTTTGAGAAATCAATTGCCAGTCTTATAGATGCATCCTTGTATGTAACTAAATGCTTTTCTCTTACTGCTTTTAAGATTCTCTCCTTGTATTTAAACTTTGGCATTTTAATTATAACATGTCTTGGTGTAGGCCTCTTTGGATTCACCTTTTTTGGCACTTTCTCAGCTTCCTGGGGTTGTATGTCTATTTCCTTCACTAGATTAGGGAAGTTTTCCAGCATTATTTCTTCAAATAGCTCTTCAACTTCTTGTTACCCTATGACCTGGATGTTTTTACATTTAATTTTGTTCCATAGACTTCTTACATTATTACTATAGCCTTGACTTCTTCATTCTTCCTGATATGATTGGCTTCCTCATCCTCTGTTATAGCAGTTCAGTCTTCTTTTTTATCTGCTCTGTTGATTCCCTCTAATATGCTCTTCATCTCACATAATGTGTTCTTCATTTCTTAATGGTTCCCTTTTATAATTTCCATTTCACTTTTTATCTTTATCTTTTTTTTTTTGTTAAAGTCCTCACTGAGTTCATCTACACTTCCCCTAAGTTCATCAAGCATCTTTATAACCAGTGTTTTGGACTCTACATCTGTTAGATTGCTTTATCCGTTATTCCTGGACCTCTGTCCTGTTCTTTCATATGGTTTCTGCTTCTTTGTCTTCCTATTTTGGCTGCCTTTCTGTGTCTATTTCTATGTACTAAGCAAAGCTCCTAAGTCTCCTGGTCTTATTAGCATGGCTTTGAGTACTAGGTGTTCAGTGGCACAGTCCTGAGAGGGGTTCAGCTGCAGGCCAAAGCTAAACCCAGCCTGTGCCCCTCCAAGGTCACCTGTTAAGATTTATAAGCAATCCACACATGCTATGCTTATAGTTGCCTCAAAAGGCCACACCAGAAACAGGCCAGCTGCCACCAGTGTGAGTTTAGGTGCTGTTCAGCAAGGAGCACCTGACTCACTGAGAGTACACCTGGATGTGGCTTGGGTGGGGCTGTTAGTTGTGGGAGGCAGAGTTTCAGGGAATCCTCTGGGCAGAGCGACCTCTGTTATCCAGTTTGATGAGGTCTCAGCTATGCTGGTGCTGTCTGCACACTGGGAGCAGGAGATCTCAGCAGAGGAACAATGAATTCCTTCAGCACTTCTGCTGGGGAGAAAGTCATGCCTCTGGCCCTTGCTCTGACAACTTAGTATCCCCCTGTATTCCCTGGTGCCCTCCAGCAGCCCTGACCTGGCCCTAGTGTTCAGAGTGATCAGGTCTTTCACCGTGAAAGTCCGGTCCCGGGCATGGCCCCTTTAAGGGGCCATGTAGCTGCTGTGGCCATAGCCTCTGTCCTACTAGGTTGCTTGAAACCCAGCAGCCTCACATCTTTGCCCTCTTCTACCTTCTACTGTTGCAGATTGATTAATCATTTCTCTTCATAGTTGTAGTGCTTCTGTTTATCTAGATCTCAGGTGACTTTGCTTGCTGTTTGCTCCATGTTTCCATCCCAACTTTGATATGGGTGCAAGAGGGATGAACAAAGCCTCTATTATCTATGCTGTTTTTAGGTGACTCTCCAACACTGGCTTCTTTCAGATGAGTTGGTGTCATTGGAATGGTAGAAAGAAGGAATAAATGTTAAACTCTATGAATAAAGAAAATTAATATAATAATAAATATAGAAAACGAATATAGAGTTGATCTTAAGAAATGAATAAGTCAGCAAGTTAGCAGAAAAAACTTTATTACTGATATTTATTTTAAAAGCTATTTACTTTCTATACAAAATATTGAATAGCATAACATATACTGTAAGAGACAATTTTAAAAAACCTCAGATTTTTCTATACAATATGAATTTATTTGCCAATAATTCCAATGCCCCTTGAAAGTTTTGTTTAAAAAGAATCAAACTTAATAAATAAATACATTTATTTATTTATTTTTTGGGGGAAGGAAAATAATAATGATAAACATGAATGTGGCCAAAATATTGAGGAAGCAGTTGGGAACTTGCTTCCCTTGAAGATTGAATTCAAAAGATAAAAGAGACCTTTGACTTCAACAGCTAAAATTCAATTAAGTGGAAAATTATTAGAATTGTTATAGCTATTAATTTCAATGATAAGATTTCCATTTAGTCAGAGACCCTTGTCTAATTTTGGATAAAATTGTAAAATTCATAATAGTTGCCTTTTACAACCCAGATTAATTACTCTCCTTTTTACAAGCCTTTTTGGGTATAATTCATTTGCTTCCTTTCACTGGTACACTCCTTTGGTCATCTCTCTTACATTCAGTATAACATACTGAGAAGATGTTAAAATGTCAACAAGGGTGACAATATCCTGAGTTCCTAGAGATCCTGGACTCAAGCCTTTTGTTCTCCTGTTCCAACATATTTATTAAGTGTTCTTTTTCATGCTCATTTCACACAGCTTCATTTTTTTTTTTTTTTTGCACAGCTTAGATGGTATACTACTTGGTCTTCTTAGTATTACCTAACCCAAAAGGAAACTTATTTTAATAGAAATCAGCATTTTAAAGGGATGAAGACTTAATGGTATACTGCTAGATATCTTAGCAACTGGTTGGAAAGTTAGCGAGGGGTGGGAGTGTGGAATGAATTAGAGAAGAAGCTACATTCTTGTAGCCCTGAAATCATATAACTTAGTCTTATTTACTTTACACAAATAACAATTTCTCTAGAAAAATCTCTTAGATGTTAAATTGTAGACTCAAAATGTCCATCCCTGGATATTTCACCGAAGATGAGGATTCAGTGATTGTGAAATGGGTGACAGCATGAATCCAGAGCTTCATGGGTCAACAATAGTTTCTTAAGTAAAGTAAGTTTTTTTTTCCCTCCTACATATACCTAGAAAGATAGATGCTCTGGAGATCAGGTACTCTAGATTTTTACTGCTTAGAACAACACCAATTTAAATTTTCTAGTATATTTTTATTATAAGGATACATCTGATTATACAATACAGAATGTCTGGCTAGAGGAAGGAAGATTAGAAAATGTATAGTAAAAGACAGAGTGTTTGTTAAGAGGATGTTTCTGGATAGAACTTGCCTGGAAAGAATGATATCAAAAGGCAACACTTCCCTTCCCAATGGCATTCTGATGGGCTTACACAATGTATACACAATGCAGTCATCTTTTTTGTTCTATTTATTTATTTATTTATTTATTTATTTATTATCTATCTATCTATCTATCATCTATCTATCATCTATCTATCTATCTATCTATCTATCTATCTATCATCTATCTATCTGTTTATATATTTGTTTGTCTGTCTGTTTGTTTGTTTGTTTGTTGCTAGCAGCTCCCATAATAAGAAAAGTCCAGGGAAAATATTTTGTAAATATTTATGTCAAATTTTAGAACCAGAAAGAGGAGTAGCAAATACTTTGTCAGTAACTTGGGTCCTGGATTCATTTTACAGACATAAAGCAAATTTATTCACAACTCTTCATCCTAGAGCATAAAGGAATGTGACAGCTCTGTTTTCTTCAAAAGTTATTTTATAGGTTAGTAAGGCAAAGTTATTAATGTTTTGAACATCCAAAATGGGTTATATAAATGTAGATTATAATGAGGGTAGGGAGAAAAATTAGTTGTTTTACAGCATGGTGAGAAAGTTAATAAATGTAGCAGAAGAAACCCATTATGCAGAGATTTCTGGATGAGTCAAAAGCAACTGTTTTTGCTCCAATTTGCAAAATGACCTTAAAAATTTATTACCTGACCTCACTGTATGCATCAATAAATTCTGCTATATTTGGAAGGAGCCTGAGGGAAATGAAGCATTACCAGAGGACTGGTGATTTTTACAAGGCCTGCAACAGCAGGACAAATGTTTTCATTGTGCAGAGGGTCTGTGTTGTGTCACAATATAATTAGGTTTAGTCTGATTTCATTTTCAATTAAAGTGATCAGCCTAATTCACTTTTCTTTCAGTTACTAACAAGGTAAATTTGATAATATTTCAGGCTTATTAAGAGTGTGTTCTTGTTCCTTGTAACTCTTTAGGCTTTAGTTTTAGTTCTCCAAGTTACTAATTGTGAATGTAGTTCTTGCATTATTGTGAGTAAGCAGCAAAACTCAAGTTGGCTAACATTTACTGAGGGCCTACTGTGTGTCAGGAAGAGAGAAAGCAAGAGGAAATACATGAGAAAACATGTTGGGTTGGGAATAGCAAGTTTAGAGTGGCAAAGTCATAGTATGCTTGAGAAAAGTAGAAATTGAGGCTATTTGGGGTGGTTAGGGACAGATTATAGAGGGCCATGAATGTTAATCCTGGAGTTTTGATTTTATTTTTAGATAATGGATACACAAACAAGTATTAAAAGTAATCAGAAATATGATTTGAAGAAATCACTCAATTAGTAATATATAAGAGAAACTATGTCTATTCTCAAGTCCCTTAACACTGGGAAGTGAATGGCTAAATAACACGTTTGTGATCCTGTTTCTGGTATTTTCACCATAAGCATGTTTGCTGCATGCATTTTTGCTATGCAACTAATTGGCCATAAGGCAATTTCTCTGTGAAAGATAAAAAACAAAAAATAAAAGAGGCACATTATAAAGAACATAATGAAACAGGAAAAATTTTAAAAACTTCATTGTAAAAAATGAAAATACATTGTCTTAAAAATCATTATATTATATATACATTTTTTAATGCTTGTTGATTTGTCTTCTTTTCAGCATCTGACTTTTCCTTTTTTGGTTGAATTTCTTTCATTGAGTGGTATCAGTTTCCAACTAAAGAATCAATAATTAATGTTCTTGAAGAACATTAATTACTGTTGTAATTTAGTCACACCTTTGAGTTTGGTAAACTTTTGGTTTTGACAGATGGCAGGGATGACTATGCTCACAGAGTATTTGCAGGCTGATGGGTGATAGTTTTCTAGAATAGTATGCAATCTGGTTTTACATGTAGCTTTGCAATCTGGCTTTACATGCAGTTGTTATGATCCATTATTTTAAGACCATCACCTCTATGTATCACTGTATAGACCATAATGAAGGCTAAAATTTATATAATACAAAAATGAGAGTAACCGTGAAAACTTTGTTAATAGAGAAATGAAACCAAACTGACAACTAGCTTAAATACATTAAGTCTAACAAATGTAAACTACACTGTCAACCAGTTATTTTATCTTGCATGGTGAAATAGCCTTAGATCCAATTAGTTGTGTGGTGAAAATATTAATAGTGAAAATGCTTACAGCAAAGATGTCTATGGCAAATATGCTTACTGCAGAAATATCTATAATTCTTTCACTGATTCTGGCAATTGAGCATTGAGGTGGGGAGATAGGATACTTCTGGGGCACAGAGAGGAAGAAAGCAAGTGACTGGGTCTGATATCCTTATAAGCAAACTAATGATGGATCTGCCAAACAAACCAAATAGTTTTTGCTAGCAAGAAAGTTATCTATCTATGGGATGCTTTTAATGAGATACACCTAGTTGTCTAAAATTGTTTAGGTTAAACACACATGGAATTCATGGATTAATGTAGCATGACTCCCTGGAAATGTCACATAAGGTATAAAATAATTTTACTATAAAATGGAGATGTGTCACAACCCAATTGCTGCCTTCTATGTAAGTGAGGTGACTACATAAGTTATTTAGAAACCTCACATGTTAAACTGGGCCACACCATCTGGTGTGCTAGAAGATAGGGCCTGGGTAGCTGTGGTGGAGGTTCCAGAACTCTTGCTGCTTTACCTGTGTTTCATTCTTACTTTTATTCTTGAAACTATTAGTAGAAGTTGATACTGAATAAGATCTTGATTCCCGTGAGTCTGATTTTATAATATGACTCTTTATATCATTTCAGTAACAGAGAATACTCATGAATATTTTAGAAAGATAAAGAATTTCAACAGAATTGGAATTTTAGAAATGGAGAAAGACTTTAACTGAATAAACCAAAATGTTCTGAATAGTCGTCAACTTGTTTCTTGCTTCTTTTATTTTTATATCTACAGGAGGATGGCAGCATATCTAGGTAAGGATGAGGATAATAAGTACATCTTTTTGTATATCATTATCTTAGAAAATTGTTGTACCTGGCAGTGAGAAGGGTGAGACAGAGTTAGAAGGATCACTGTTAGTGTTTTCTCATGGGGAGATACTATCTTTCAGGTGTTATATCTGGTCAAAAGCAAAGCAAAGCAAAACAAAACATATGTGATTGTGGTGTATTTAGAGAATTTAGTTGTTCATTCTGGAGGTCTCCCATCCCAGACCAGCAGAGCTACATTATATAAATGTCTATAGAAAACAAATTGAGTCCCTCCAGGTCTGGAGCTGAGAGGTAAAAATGACATCCTTCAAGTCATATATTATACTATATGCTTTATACACATTGTTAAGAGAGGAAAAGCTGAATTGATTTCTCCTTGTTTAGATTTGAGAAAAAAAAGAAATGAATGGAAAGGAAAAAATATCTAGAAGCAACAGGAAAGAAAATTTCATAGCATAAAAGAAACCAAGCACTTTTAGAAATAAGTAAACAAAAATACCTTTGAAAATTTTTTACTAGAAGAATAGTTGCTTGTTGTTATAAATAAAATTTAACAAGACATAACCTATATAAAATGGAAAAGGATATAGATAATGGTCATTTTAATATATGGAACACAGAAATGCATGTATAGTAGACTCTTGTAGAAATTTTAAAAATGTTTCAAGGAAATCAAAGTTCAATAATTGAACTGATACATTAAAGACATTAAAAGGACATAACTGGTATTACAGAAAATCAAATTATTAATCTAGAAGACAAGTTTGAAAATAACAGTTGTATGAGAATGAAAGTGATGATGACAGGTAATAAAAAATAAAAAAGACAAAAACATATGATAGCATATTGAATTAATAGATGTCCTCAAGAAAGAAACCAGAGCAAATTATGTAATTACCAAGCCAGAATCAACAGAAACAAAAATCACCCTAAATTTATTACCTCTCTGATCTTTAATGCATAAGAAAGCAGGCTGCATCTCAGCCAAATAGAGAAGCATTTATGAAAGTAATAGAAAGATATCCTTATCTGTACCTTTTCTAAAAAATATTAATCACAGATTTATATTAGTTTAGGAGTGCAATAAAAATATTTTTGTTCATGTAATGGGGAAGTCAGAATTGATTTCCCTCTTAACTTTTATAATTTTTAAAACCAAGATTTATTATATATTTAGTTTCATAAGAAAATTTAATACTCAAAAGGAAAAATAAAATTAAATACAACTTATATGATGAGAGAAAAAAAGATATAATCAAAAAGTGAAAACAAAAATACATAATAAAAGTGTATAATAAGCAAAATAAAGCCAACTATGAGTTTGACAAATGAAACTATGTTTATCATTAAATTAAAAGGTAGTTATCAGATTGAGTTAAAGGGCAGAACTAAAATGCATTCTACTTGTAAGAAATACCTTTAAAGTAAGTATATATGGTATCATAAAGATAATGTAATGGTCATAAATCTATGAGACCAAAGTCTGTGTAAGACCATAAGAAATAAAGAAACAAAATACAATAAGATGTGTAAAGAAATATACCTTTACTAAAGGGTTACTGTCTCTTATAAGCATATCTGATGAGCATATTTATTAATGTATATATGTATGTGTATGTATATATATGTGTGTGTGTACACACACACACACACACACACACACACACACACATACACACACACGTATATATATATATATATATGTACTTTTTACCATAGGCAGAATAATTATTATCTATGTACTTTTTACCATAGACAGAATAATTATTTTAATCTCCCTTAGAATATTTGCAAAGTCTAATCATACAGCTAAATTTAAAAAAAGCAGGCATGTCTCTCAGGAAAATTTTTAGATTACGATGAAACAAAAAAATAAAAATTAAAGTATCCTAACCTTCTGGAGATGAAAACAATAGTCTCTAAGCTACTATTGTTGCATAGAAGAAATAAAATTATATTTACAGAAAATATTATTGAAGAGAAATTACATCATATATCAAATTAAATTTGCTATAACAAAATTAGTATCTGGAGATAACACATAGTTTTAAATGTTATAAAGCATTAAAAGATAAAGAAATAAAATGAATTGACTAAATATTTAACTTCAGAAATTAGGAAAGGATCATGAGTGTGTATGTGTGTGTGTATGCTCACACAGGCCACAGATGTATATAAAACAGTAAAAAACAATAAATATAAAAGCAGAATTTATTGTTACATAGCTATCCAACCAACTAACCAATAAAAAAACAGTATTGATAATGAAATCTCAGATAATCAATAATTATTAAGAAAAATTTAATCAATATCTGCATAATTTTTGTTAAAATGAGGGTGGAGTGGGTTTAGTTTTGAATTTAGCTATTCACAACATTGTTGCAGAAATAGAGTTCAATGTGGGACACTTTTATAGACCATCTTTGTCTTTTGAATAGGCAAATATGTTAAAATCTGTTACAGTTTTGGGGGTTGGCCATTTCAAATGATAATTTGTTCTGTTATTAATTTAAACAATTCTACTGAGGTTAACATTTGCCTAATGTTACTCATTGGTGTTCATACCTTACCACATTACTATAGCTATAAAAGAAAAATGTAGCAGTTTTGAAAAGTCTTTTTGTCATTGGAGAACACAAAATTTATTTCTAAAATGAACCATCAATTCACTTTACCCTTATTAGCAGTCTTTTATCTCTCCTATGCTTTCACTCTATCAACAGTAACCTTCTTTTTCTTGCATCTTCAAGCTCTCCCTCTCCTTTTTTTGTCTATAGTACATCAAATTTCCCCTGTTCTTTTAAGCTTTTTAAAAAAGCTGAGTCACCCAGTTTCTCCTGTTTGAAATTATTTGTATGCTCATTGCCTCTGGTTTCTTATCCACATTACCTTTGAACCCTTTATTATTTGAAATTGATTGATAGATGATAGGTAGGTAGGTAGGTAGGTAGGTAGGTAGATAGATAGATGATAGATAAATAGATAGATAGATAGATAGATAGATAGATAGATAGATAGATAGATAGATAATACAGATAGGTGAGAGAGAGAGAGAGAGAGAGAGAGAGAGAGAGAGAGAGAGAGAGAGAGAAGGTAAATAGGTAGAGGATAAATATCAAGAACAGCCAAAGATGCAGGAGAATGTGTTGTAATTATAGTCAAGAGATGACTTTCTTGTAAATGAGTTCCTTGTAATTTTTATAAGATTAATCTCAGGTTAACATTTATATTTATTTGTATGATTCTTTGATTACTTTCTGTTTCAATCACTAGACCTACATATTTTTGTATAGCTAATAAAACATACAGTTAAAGCCACTGATGAAAACCCAATCTTCATTTGTTGAAGGAAAAGCATAATTATTGAAAAAAAAAATCACTGATCAACTTAGTCAAATGCATTTTAATGTGAAATAAGATGACAAAAAATAATTCAATGAATTTTGCAGTATGGAGGTATCTGGTGATTCTAACCAGATCTATTTTAGTGGAGAGTGTGAAATTCTGCAGTTTCCATACTTAATAGGATGTTAGTATGTGGATACTGCATATAAAATCAATTTATTCAGCAGTTTGGCTATGAATTAGAGCAAAAACAAAAAAAAATGGAGGCAGTGGGTGGGGTCAAATTAGAGCTGTTTAA
This sequence comes from Macroglossus sobrinus, assembly GCA_004027375.1. Classification (NCBI taxonomy): domain Eukaryota; kingdom Metazoa; phylum Chordata; class Mammalia; order Chiroptera; family Pteropodidae; genus Macroglossus; species Macroglossus sobrinus. Next base: position 495,992 of record PVKZ01000133.1, read on the forward strand.
AAACTGAGACTGTTGAGATAAAAGAACCAAATATGTAATCTTTTTCCCAAGCCTGTATCAAATTCTAACAGTGTTTTGCCCAGAATACTATAAAAGCTATGTTTGAGTGGTCTACCCACACCTACTACTACCGCCCTCCTGGAATAAGGTCTCACATTGCTGGTGGAGTGATTTTTGCCACTTCCCCATTTAAAACCTTCTAATAACTTTCCTTTAACCTAAATATATAAGCAAATTTACAAAACATGTCCCATGAAGTTCTGTATTCTCTGGTCTCTCCCTACTTCTCAGCCCCTACCTACCTCTCCCTTTTATTTTTCTGATTCTCCCTTTATTTTCTTTGCTTTAGTAATACTGGTCATTTTTAGGACTTTAGAATATTTTTCTCATTTTGTTTCCCTTAATGGATTTTACTTTTCTCTTGGTCCAATTCATAGCTATGGATCCTCCATATGTCAGCTCAAATGCTGTGTCCTTGAGGACTTTGATTTCTCTCAAGAGTTCTCACTGCATTATATGGTTATTTTACAACAATTAACATATTTACAGGTGTATGTTTATTTGTATGATTGACTAATGTCTGAGTCTCCCAAGATACTGGAAGCTCTATGAGTGGAGGCATTATGTCCCTCTGTGGTCACTAGTACTTAGGATAGTATATAACAACAACAACAAAATTTGGCATGTATATTTTGACCGAATAAATGAACAATGTTTCTTTAAAAGCTGTCAAGAGACAGATTCCAAAACACTTTGTACAAGAAGCGAACATTCTCATAAAAGATTTATTTGTCAATTATAACAAGAGGAAAGAAAAATACGAATATAGATACAAATTATTGTGTAGACTTGTTGTGGGAAGAAAACAACATCTTATCTAATGATTACTCTTAGTATGAGACAATCATTTATACTCTATTACTGAGATGTGGAAAATTTAGGGAGAAAAATTAAAATATAAAATAATAATCTTATAAAAAAGAAAAACAAACTTTCTTGAAACCCGAAATAGGAATGAAAAAAATGAAAATTCTTTTATCAAATTGAAGGTCCTCATTTTCAATCTTATGACTCCCCTGGCTTCTTATCCATAGTATTTTAAATAAATTATTAAATCTTAACAGGCTTTCATCTTTGTTGTCTTTACTGTTTGTTTATTCTCAGTATCTTTTCTTTAAATGTTTGACATTCAAGAGCCGCTCCTCTTGCTCTATAGCTCTCATATTCATGACCCAAATCTAAATGTGATTTCTAATTGCTTTGTGGAAGAAACAAGTTTCATGTTTTTTTCAGAAAATAATCTGTAAGAATAATTTTCATAAACAGAACTATAAAAAGAAAACAAAGTCAAAAAGTCTTAAGGTTTTTTGACTAACAAACAATGGAATTACAGACTAAATTTAGATAGAGAACAGACAGTTAGTTAATTAGCACAGTGTTGGTGTGTACATAGTAATTTAGGTATGTCAATTCCATTTCCTACTAAGAATGTTTTTAACAAATACAGTTTACTATTAAAATGTAGTATGTAAATAAAATTTTTCATTAAAAAAGAAAAGAAATGCAACAAAAAAGAAAAACTTTGTAGCAAAAAAAGCCTGTAGAAAATAAAAATAAAGAAGAAAAAAAGTAGAATATTATAGGAGAGATTTTTCTTTCAGTAAATAAACGAACTATACATTCAATTTGATTCTGACAAGATAGAGTGTGTAATAGCATAAAAGAGATCTTAACTCCACAAGTCTAATGCTCTTTATTCTTTGTATCTTTATGGTAACTGATATATATATAGTCTTCAGACAACTCTATCTTTTCTAACAAAGAGTAGTGTATAGTTCTGTACTTTATATTCTCAATAATGTTAATAAAAGCAATTTTTAAAGTCTTGGTTATGAAAAATGTCAAAGTTACTTATTAAATACTCTTTTTACTTTGACTTTCTGTTTTCAAAAACAACATTAATCAAAATAAAAAAAACATATTTTGAGACACACACACGCATTGCACACACATGCATATTTAATTTTCACATTTTGACACCATCTCAAACCATAAGAATTTTATTATTTCTTGTTTTTCTCACTCTTTCTAACTTTATTGCCAAATGCGTGTTGTGTATTTCTTTTCTTTTATAACCTAAGAGATTAACTTCTTTGCATTTCTATGAAAGATATATTTTTAAAGATCATTTTCTTAGCATTATTGACATATATAAGCAAATTGTTATTGTCAGTATTATTATGCAATCTTGCATAATTTCAGTTTCTAAGGTTTCTATTACATGACAAACTCCAGAAGGTAGTTTCAGTTTTTGTACTATTTTGTTCTGTTAGTCTCCAATCAAACATGAGATCTGAGTGATGAGAAATGTATAAATATTTTTTCTTACCTCTAGCATATATCTTTATATGTTTTTACTGGTTAGGATAAAATTAATAGCCATGTTATTTTATAGAATCATTGCTCTGATAGTCACAGTAGACCTATTGTATTTAGGTCTAGAAAAATAAGTATATTCTTACTGATTTGTTATAACTCATAAGACATATATCTTTTATTTACCAAATATATTTGGAAATCCTATACATTGGGAATATCATTGCCTCAAACTCTTAGTTGGAGATACGTCTCAACATTTGCTTTAATTTTCTTTGGGCAGCGTCCAAGAAATGGCATGGCTAGAGTATTTTATTTTCTGTATCAGGTGTTTTAGAAGTAACTTTGTAGTCATAGATAGATAGATATCCTATAAGTAAAACAAGACCTCCTGATTCATTATAACTTCTTTCATTAAGTTACATGGATTACTACATACTTTAATGGTTTGATACGCTGATATCCTGAGTGATGGTCAGGTACTTTAAAATACTTTAATAATATAGAATACTGTTATTAGCATACAAATATTTACTCATGGATACCTCTATATTTTCCCATTGAAAGTGTGTTTGGAAGGATCAGTCTTGTAATATAAATTTATTCTCAGAAATTATATTTTTTTTTGTTTAGATAATATTTTTATTTTTAATTATAGTTGGCATTGCCAGAGCCAGCTGCCTAAGATTGAACACTTTCTGAGAGGGGGAGTGAGGATTGAGAGAGAGAGAGAAGATAGAGAGACAAAGAGATAGGGTTGGGAGGGCTAACAGTGAATACTGCACCCTGAGTTTATTAAGCACAGCATATTTATACCCTAGGATGTACATGAGAAGCAAAACCCACAGATATGCAAACATTTTCAGTAATGAACTTATCCATTAAGCCAATCTTTCTTCTTCAGTAATGAGCTTATCCATTAAACCAATCTTCCTCCTTTAGTACCGAGCTTATCCATTAAGGAGCCCACCTGCCCTGCAAACTTCTAGCTTGCAGGCAACTTTAACCCCATCTGTAGGGCAAGAATGGCTCCCAACATGGCAGGCATGCAGTATTACATTAGTTTTAGGTATATAATGTAGTGATTAGACACCTATAAAACTCACGAAGTGATCATCCCAATAAATCTAGTAACCATCTAACACCGTACATAGTTATTACAACATTATTGCCTTATCTCTTATGTTATACTTTATATCTCCATGACTATTTTATAACTACCATTTTGTACTCTTAATCCCTTCCCCCTTTTTCATTTAATTCCCTAATACTTCTCTGATTTGATAACCCTCAAAATGTTCTCAGTATCTGTGAGTTTCTTTCTGTCTTTTTTGTTGTTGTTGTTATTTAGATTCCACATGTATATGAAATTCTATGGCATTTGTCTGTCTCTATCTGACCTACTCCACTCAGCACAAGACCCTTTAGGTCCATCATAAAATACTATTTTCTATCCATTCATTTTTAGTTTGTGTGGGTCTTTTAATCTGAAGTGAATCTCTTGTAGGAAGCATATGTAACAGTCTTGTTTTTTCATCCATTCAGCCTCCTTGTGTCTTTTGATTGGAACATTTAATCCATTTACATTTAAAGTAATTATTGATAGATATGTAGTTACTGTCATTTTATTATTCAAAATTTTAATTCATTCTTTTTCTTCTTATTCTTAAAGAAGTTCTAATATTTCTCGTAATACTGGTCTCATGGTGACGAACTCCTTCAGCTTTTTCTGTCTGGGAAGCTCTTTATCTGTCCTTTGATTCTAAATAATATATTTACTGAGTAGAGTAATTATGGTTATAGACCTTGCTTCATCACTTTAAATATTTTGTGACAAATCCTTCTGGCCTACAAAGTTTCTGATCAGAAATGGGCTCATAATCTTATGGAAATTCCCTTGTAGTTAACTAATTGCTTTTCCCTTGCTACTTTTGCAATTCTCTTTGTATTTAACCTTTGACATTTTAATTATGATGTGTCCTGGTGTAGGCCTCTTTGAGTTCATCTTGTTTGGGACTCTCCAAACTTCCTGGGGTTGTATATCTATCTTCTTCACCAGGTTAGGAAAATTTTCTGTCATTATTTCTTCAAGCAGGTTTTTAATTTCTTGTTCTCTCTCTTCTCTGTCTGGCACCCTTATGATGTGAATATTGCAGTCCATGTTGTTCTGGAAGCTTATTTAATTTTACTAATATTTTGGATTCTTTTTACTTGTTGCTGTTCTGATTGGGTGTTCTCTACTACTCCCATCCTCTAAATCAGGTGTTCCCAACCCCTAGGCTGTGGACCAGTACTGGTCCATGAGTTGTTAGAAACTGGGCCGCATAATAGGAGGTGAGTGGTGGACGAGATGAGAGAAGCTTCATCTGTATTTGCAGCCACTCCCTAGGGTTGCATCACCACCTCAGCTCCACCATAGATCATGAGATTCTCATAGGAGCACTAGTCCATGCTGCCAAAAAAAAATTGGGGACTACTCCTCTCAATCACTGATTTGATCCTCTACTTCTTCTGTTGATTCCCTCTATGTACTTTTCATCTCAGATATTTTATTATTTATTTCTGACTCATTACCTTTTATGTTTTCCATTTCTATTTTTAAGTTTTCTATCTTTTTGTTAAAGTTCTCACTGAGTTCATCTATTCTTCCCCTAAGTTCCTTATAACTGGTGTTTTGAACTCTGCATCTGGTAGATTGCTTATCTCCATTTTGTTGAGTTCTTTTTCTGAAGCTTTGTTCTGGTCTTTCATTTGAGACATTTTTTTTTTGTCTCCCCATTTTGGCTTTCTCCTTGCATTTGTTTCTAAATATTAGGCAGGGCTCCTAAGTCTCCCAGTTTAGTAGAGTGGCCTTATGTTGTAGGTGTCCCATGGGGCCCAGTGACTCAGGCTTCCTTGGACACCTACACCAGGTGCTCAAGGTGTGTTCCTTGTATGGGTTGAGTGTTGTTGTTGTTGAGCCTTGGTCGCTGTTAGCACTTCAATGGGAGAAAATGACCCTCAGGCTGGTTGGTTTGAGGACTGGCCAGTTAGGAGCTGACTCTACAGAGCAGGATTCACTTTAGCAGGGCTCTGGTGCCTGCCCAGTCTAACCTTGGAGTGTGTCTTCCTCAAATGTGGCCTCCATGGTACTCTGGATGTTTAGTTGATAGAAGCAGGCCACTGGGTGTGTCAGCCCAAGGGCCTCCTGGGAAGAGCCCAGCTGCGGGCCAACTTTAGTCTCAGCCTATGTACCTCTGAAGCCACCTGGTAAGAATCACCAGTAATTTGCAGATGGCTGCCACTCATTTTGGGCTTATAGGTGCCTTGCGAGACCAAGCCAGAAATAGAACTGGCTGCTGCAAGTGCAGGCCTTGGGGCTGCTTAGGAAGAGGTATGGGGCATGCTGAGACCAGATACTGCTTTTTGGGTTTTGTGAGCCTTTGAGAGTTTTAAGAAAGTCTGCAGCATGAGCCAAGATAAGCCATTTGTATGAAATAAAGCACTAGAGGCAGCTTGGGTGGACCTGCAAGTTGGGAGAGGCCGAGTCTCAGGGAATCACCTTGGTGGAGCTTGGTGATTAACCAGGTTGATGGAGACTCAGATGTGGCAGTCACCTGTGTCTGAACTCTGGGAGTGGGGAGGGCTCAACCAAGTAACATTAGCTTCTGCCAGTACTGCTGTCTGAAAGAAAGTTGCCCCTCCAGCTTTTGCCCTGAAGCCAGACAAGTCAGTGTCTTTCCATATGTCCTTGGTGCTCCTTGAGCAACTGCCCCAGCACTGGAGCTCAGAGCAAGTGAGTTCATCAGTTTTAAGCACGAGCTCCTTAAAAGGAATGTCTGTGAGTCCCACAGCCCTCCACCTCTCTCAGCCACAATCTCTACTGGTTTTCTCACAGCCAGAGGTTGTGGAAACTTTTCTTCCCAGCACTGAAACCCTGGGTTGAGGAGCCCAGTGTGGGGCTGGGACCCCTCACTCCTCAGTGAAGGGAAAGGCTCTGCAGTCAAGATACTCCTCCTGATTCTCGATCACCACACAAGGTTTCGGGACTGGGCCATTTTGCATTTCTGTCCCTCCTACCAGACTCAAGGTGACCTCTTATGTATGTCCCCAGTTGTAGGAGCTATGTTTAGCCAGACCTCAAGTGACTTGTAGTAATGGTTGCTCCATAGTTTTGTTGTAATTTGGAGTGGTCACAATCAGAGGCATGCACAGCATCTATCTTCTACACCGTCTTGACCAGTTTGCCTATAATTCTTGAATGTACACCTCTCACATATACTATTCTAGGTGAAAGACCTAGATTTCCCAATTAGGGTCAATCTTAGTCCTAGTCCTAGAGAATGGCAAATCTTTTTGGTTTAGAATAGCAAATCTCCTTTATCTTATAGCTGAAGTAAATGACCATACCAAGGATTACAAGAGTAGAATTAAAACACCATGGCAATTTTCTCATTGTTGTGAATAAATTTCCCCTGCATTTTTTTTAAGGTCTCCTCTATGAAGAAGAGGTGCTAAATAATAAGATTACTCATTCATGCCTTGATCAATATGCATTTATTGGTTTGATATAGGTAGGGCTATATTTATATGATGATTTTAAAAAGTAATGTCTTTCCCTGACAGAGAAGTTACCAGTAATCACTTCATTTTGTCTGTTGACCCAACTTCTTATGAGATGGTTAAGCCCTTATTCCTTTTTAAAAACAATCACTCATTTGTACTCGGGAATGTACTTCTGCAAACAGTACAGTCAGAAACATGCACGGTAAAAAGCAAAATCTTATAATTGAAGAGAAATGTATTAGTTATTGTTCTGTAAAAGTTCTTTCCATGTACTATCTACTGAAGTAATGAAGAATCCACTTGAAGAAATCTTGGAAGCAACTTACAACATGTAGAATGTATTTTCATAGGTCATGATTTGGATACTAAATATCATAAGTAAGTATATTCACAAATACAAATAGTTCTCTGGGCTTACATAAACATTCCAGAATCCAAGGGGTAAATTGATCTCTGCTTCTTATACCAAGCTTAAGAAATGGATAAAAGATAAAAAAAAATATTCATATTGACCTTTAGTATTGAACTTGGAATGTCCTTCAAGATCTTATATGTCTTGGGATCTATTTTCATTTGCACCTGGTCTTCTACCACTCCCATTCACGTCTCTGATGCTTTAACCTAACTGTGTAATCCCAAAATATACCTTACACTTTATATCTCCAATTCTTTTGCTGTCACTTTCCTCCTGGAAAACTATTTTCCACATGCCAAAATGAACCTTTTCCACAATTGGTTCTAAGAAATCCCAACCTTAAAAATATCACTTTGTAAATACTCTTTTAAAAATACCTTCTGATTACATAGACAGGATATCTTCTATATGTTACACAATGTGATTTGATAGGAATTTTAATGAAGATGATACAAATGAAGAAAAATTGGCTTTTAGAATGAGAGCAATAATTATCCCATTTATATATATATATATACACACACACACACACATTCACATCACTGAAAGCTCCAGAATACTCCTGTGTATTTGAGGAAGCAATTGTGATAAGCTATGCTGCCAAGATCTAACTCTGATATCTTAGGCTGAATCTTTTACTTTGCCACCAGCTCCACGTTCCTATGTTTTGCAGCAGATTCTAATAATGACCAGGCTCCTTCTATATACTGGAGCAATATAAAAATGGCCAGTAATGAGTGAAATTTTCCCCATTCTGCAAAACAGCCAATGGATGGAGTACAGAGACCAAGCACAGCAGGTCTATCACCCCATTTTATCTAATGTCATCTTTTCCCATCTCAAGTACCTAAGTTCTTCACCATTTCTAGAGCAACAATGAATCAAAGATGGGAGTCAATACAAAGAAAATTAGAACAATACAAAGAATAATACAAAGAACTGAAAAATTCAGACCGTGTGATGTGGTAAAAATCATGTTTTAAATTTTATTACTTTTTAGTTACCTTTAAGGAAGTTAGAGTTGGGAAATAGATTAAGGACAAGAAAATCAGGTAGATTTGACCCTATATTTTTTATTTTCTTCAGTTTCTCTCTGGATTTTTTACTTTTCATGTTTGATTTAATGATTTACATCTTTTTTCTACCTAAATATAAAAAAGACAGAAATGTAGTTTTTGCTATTTTCTGTTTAATTGCTTATTTCTATATTCATATAAAGATGAGATAAAATGATGAAGGAAACTAGAGCTATTTATTGATTTCGTTTTAAGTATTTATCTAATGTGATCCTGCTACCCAGTGTAATTATTTCTAATATGATTTTCAGTTTGAAGCTAAGAATATAAAGGCTCAGAGAGAGCACGTGACTGTGCCACTACTTTGTAAGAAACATGGATGTGACTAGAGTCAGGCACCCTAACTTTGAATCTCCCTGCTTTCTATAATACTGCCACACCTTATATTTACTTTACTAACTTGAGTGGCTCATTTTTTTTCTTTTTTAACTTAATTTTATTATTAGTTTCAAGTATACAGCACATTGGTTAAACATTTATATAGTGCATAAAACAATCCCCCTAATTACTCTTTCTCTCCTCTGGCTCTTCACCTAGTTGAGTGGCTCCTTTAAATATGTTAATTCATTTACTGTAGAGATTTTTCCCAAGAAAGTTACAGAAAAACTAAGGGAGGTTGATTATAACAAGTTTCTATAGGGTCCCAGGACATATGTATTCTTTTATTTTGCTACCGGGGGATAGAGCCAGCTCTGGTGTATGTGTAGCTGGTGATGCTATCACTCAGGAAGAGGCCTTTTGGTACCAGGCCAACTATGTGTCAGTGTGGTTCTGCTTTCAAATCTTGAAAATTGTTTCATTCTGAGAACATGTGAGTTTTCAATTTAAGAGAAATGTAGAGACATCTTGCTCAGAAAACAGATCCTGTGAAAAGAAACTCAAACATTTCTTAGGGAGGCTTATAATTTATTTTTTCACATAGAGAAATATCTTACTATTACATATGATTAAAAAAAAAGTAGAGTGAGAGGCAATACACACTTAACAAGGAGGTGAGGAAACATGAAGCATAAAGCATCTGTTAGTCTATCAAATCAAGTGAAAGATACAACATCTAAGGGAAAAAAAAATTGTTAGATGAGTATAAAACCTTGAAAATAAAAAAAAAAAGCCTAGAATTTGAAGCAAGAAGTTCTGAATCTGCAGGTTACAGCACACAGGACTCTTGAGACTCCCACCTATTTCATTGCATAGTTTTGCAATACCATTGTTAAGATGAATGATCAATTTTCACAAGTAACTGATATTTCCTTTTACAACTTTATTTTTAAATTAATGATTCTAAATATTATAATGGCTATGTATAGTGCCAGGTGGGTACTAAAGTAACTGGGTGATCACTTCATAAATTGTATAAATGCCTAACCATTGTGTTGTATACCTAAAGCTAATTAAAAAGTAAATTAATTAATTAATTAATAGAATAGTTAATTAACTATTCTAAAAACTTTCTCTCTTATGCCATCATTAATTATCAGGGTAGAGCTAAGTAAAAGATTATTGAGCAAAATTCATAGGCAATGTCAACATGATTCAGATTAGCTCCTTGTATATTATTTTTAGTGGTGGCTATTCTTTTGGATTGAACAAAGGAATTGTCTGGATAGAAACTGAATTAGAATGAATTAAGCAATTTGATGTAGTGATGTTTAAAAGTTTTAAAATATATCTAAGTCATGAAAATGTAAAAATATTGATTTTAATTTGTTCCTAGGCCAATACAAGAAAATGTTTTTCAGAATACTTTTTTTTAAGAAAATAAACATAGATGAGTCTTCATTTTAAGAAACCTAGACCTTAATAAAGATAAATGAAAATGGTCATTGACTTTGCCAAAAAAGCTCCTATATCATTTCTTTAATGACTACATTTCTCTTTTTCATTTATAATGTTTTAATACAGGAAATTTAAAAAAATTGTCTTACCAAATAAAATTAGTACTCATATTAATTGATATTAAAACTAATTTTGATATCTATATGAGAAATTTTATTAGAATCTATCTTGTGTTGTCTCTACATCTATGCTTCACAAAGCCTGACTAACTGAGGGGGAAAATTATTGCCTGGATAATATAAACATTTTCCTGATGATTCTCTTCACATACTGATGCAAATGCTTGAGACCTCCTCTGCATTGTTTAGGTGCTTACAGAGATTTCTCAAGAGTGCTTATTGAAGACTATTCTCAACCACAGTATAATCCTTAGAGATCCACTGTCAGGAAATTTTCTGAAGAAGCCCCCTTACCAGTTCTGACTTCACTGACGCAGCTGTCCCATTGCCTAGTCTCATAAGAATATAAGTTATTCAATAGAATAAGAAAAAAAAAAAACAATGTTTTTGATCATATAAATAAATATGTCGTACTTTCTATTTTCAAATATAAGCCTTTTCCTTAAAGTCTAAGTGTTCATAAGATAAATTAAATATGATACATTTTGAGGTATAGCTTAATTAGGAAACATGATTTGCATTCTGCCCTAGAGACTCAAGGTGTTTGCCACAGACCTCTTACATCATAGAAACCATGGGTACTTATTAAAACACAGATTCCTTGCTCCCAAATTAGACTTACCGTGTCAGCAGTCTGGAATGGGGTTAAGAATTTTGTCAAGTGGTTCTTATAAGCCTTCAGGTGTGGGAATGTCTGCACTATGCAGTTCACTTTCGATAGTATCTGGAATATGACAAAAACATAGTAGTATTTAGCAGCAGAGTTATTTTATTTTAATGGCTTTGTGTTTGTTATGGCTGGGGGATAGGAACGTGTATGGAGCATTGTAGCAGAGAAAAAAACAAGCCACTGCTCTTGAGCAAATGACAGAAACTGTTAAAGACTGGGTATCTTAGGGATGTTTAGCTTCCAGTTCTGATGTTTAGATTTTATAGCTTTTAGGGTATTATTTAAATATTTAAATATTTCAGAAAATAATAACTTTTATTTCTAGTCTGAGATTCCTTTACCCTTAACTTCTCTTTTCACTATTTTTATTAGAAAATAAATATAATTAAACTGTTTTATTAATATTTTGCTTTTGCTTTGAGTTCTCTTAGGAATGATCATACTACAGCAGATCAGACCGTGTGCTAGTTTATTTAATACTCACTCATCTATGAGATATCCATTATTCTCATTTTATAGATAAATGAACAGAACTTTAAAGAGGTTAATTAACTTGACCAAAATTACATAGCAGATAGTGATAGAACTAATACTGATTCCAGGCTGCATAGCTCCAAGTCTAAAGAACTTCTATTATATCATGCTACTCATTTGAAAAAATATAGTTTGTTTTTCTCTTTAAAATGGATATTCTTGTCTTCTGTGCCCCATAAGCATCACGAAAATCCACAAATTGTATTCTTTAAAAATAAATTGGTCAAGTGGATTTGATAGCAGTGCACTTTGAAATAGAAATTCTAAAAACAAGCTCAAAAAGTACTGTCGAGAGAGAGAGAGAGAGAGAAGGAAAGAAAGAGTGTGTCTGTGGCTGTGTGTATTCTGTGTTGAAAGTGAATGAGGGATGGTTATGCTATGAGCAATATTTGTCTGAATGGGCAAATAATTTTCCATTCTGTCATCCATGAACTCTTTTCCTTGTGATGTTTACATCTTTTACTGCAACTTTCCAAATGGAGAGTACATGATGTCAGGCTAGTTGTCCAAACATGTCTTTTTCATTTTAAAAGCAAATGTGAAACTCTGCAAGTAATCAACAACAGAATAGTAAAAATTTCCCAGATATGAGCCTTCTGCGCTATTGCAATTAAAGTGGCTCTTTCTCTCCACCATGGGAATTGCACCATATAACTGATTACCAAGCACATCATGTAAACGGCTCTTAGAAATTGCAAACAGCTCATTATGGAGAATGTACCTTATTAACAAAGGTCGTATTAGAAACTGGTAACTAATCGCATCAAACGTACAGTACATCAATAGGCACATAGACTAGGAAGCAGCGTTTTCCAATTAAGTGAATCAGTTTGACCTTCTGAACTATAAATAAACTGCAGCAACAGCTACTGATTAAGGCTTAAGGAGTCTGACTTCTATCGCAAACAAATGCTGCAGAATTTAAGCATACTTAGAAAGTTAATCCTGTAAAGAGTCAATGAACAGATTTAAAGTTTCTGCATTAATGCCTTGATCTGAGTTTTCTCAAATTTCTGCACTGCATGCAGAATGAGAATGTATCCCTCCTAATAGATAAACAAGCCCTGAATTCATTTTTACCCTCCCTCAGGAAAACACTACTGACCTACTCTCAAGAGTTTTTTTTTCTTTTTTTTCTAGTGCTAATAATAGATGTCCATAACTTTTCTAGGTTTCATTTTTTCTCATCTGTAAAATGAAGTCTTGGACTAAATAAAATTTAAGTGTCATATAGATAAAATTTCTATGTATTTATGTATATACATAGCTAATAAAAGTTTAGATGTTATTTAACTGACCCAGATAGAAATGATTTCTTTTCCACAGTATAATGTAAGTTTTGTCTGAATTTGTGAGAGGTGATAAATAAAAATGTAAATTCTTGCAATTGAAAGAAATAATGGCTAGTATATTTTCCTGTTATCAAGACAAGATAAATAAACTTACTTTACAAAAAGATCATTTTAGAATTTTTACCTAAAACATTCAATTTCACAAAGAGCTTTAAATATCTAGGTGGGGTCTAAATTTAAATAAAAAGTCTTAGTCAAGGGCTCCAGCTGCTGATAGAACATAATAGGAACTAGGTTTCTTCATACCACTTCTTTTACAGAAGAAATAAATGGAAGCAATAAACTATACTTAAAAATCTCCCACATCAAATTCCATTATTTCAGTCTATAATCTCTTCACTTACTGTATTTAATGATTCCAACTATTCCAAAGCAGGGATGGAGGAGAGGAAAAATATCTCCTTGAACTTCTGTTCAAAAGTATTTGTTTTAAGTTTTGAGAATATTGGTAATATTTGTTTGATTATTAATACAGTGAGTGGTTTTGGGAAAATATAAAACTGGCCTGCATCACATGACATTAAGGATTCAATATTTTATTTGACTAGTGTAATGGTTGGAAAAAGAGCTCATCATCTAGTGTTTTAGGGTGAGATCTTGGATTTTGATATTTTTTCTTAAAGTTTGTACATATAAATGCAAAAGTACTTACCATGACATGCATAGAGATCTGAAGTGAAATTATAAAGTGGGAAATATTTCTTTATTCTGTTTCCCATCTATCTACTTTTTTTTGTGTGTCCTCAGGGACACTTGTATCCTCTAGATACTGCTACTTTTCCATATCAAGGAAAGAAATCTGACAGGTAGATTCATACAGAAGCTCTTCTCACTTAATATGTCATTTTTCCCCCAGAGAATTAATATATTTAATATAATATATAATATATTTAAAAGAGGGTTAGAAGATTAATTCAAATGACTGAATCTCTATTAATGATATGCTACCTGAATCCAGGAGATATTTCTAATCAAAATGATCTTTTGGAGGTCCTTCTTATTCTGTAACAATGACAGGCGGCTGTTATTCTTTCTTCTCAAAAGGCTGTGAGAAAGTGCTGAGATAATGTAAGCTAATAAGTGTTGGCATTATTGTTCATTTCATTTACTACTTTTTCCCAGCACTTAGAACAGTGCCTGATCCTCGTTATCTCTTACTGCCAAAATTCAGGCATGTCAATTCAGGGCCTGTAGGGTCTAGAGGCCTCTCAGTGAAGCTTGTTATATTGGAAAGCCTAGATAGAAGAGGGGACTGACTGCAGCAGGATAATGGGCAAATAAGGCGGAGGCTGTGGAGGAGTGGGGTGCTTATCAAAATCAGCTACTCTTCCTCCTGAGCAGACAAGTAGAAGACATTTCTCGGCCTCTTTTGCATTTAGATGTGGCCATGTGACTGGATTTTACACTTGACACAAAGTAGATGTCCCTAAAAATGTTTCTGAAGAAGTATTCAACAAACTAATTAAATATTGCCATTTGTATTATGTTATTTTAGTTCCTAAAACTAATTTTGTACAGAATTTCAAGAATATAACAAATGCCATTTTTGTGATAATGATCAATGAAAAGAGAACGCCTAAGTTTTTTTTATCAGATATAATTTATATATAGTAAAGTGTGTGCAGTGTGCTAATCTTAATTGTAAAACTCAACTATTTTTTCATATATATCCAGGCATTAGCCTCTACTCACTTCCCACACCCCAGGAGTTTCGCTTAGGTATCTCTCTAGGCAACATCGATCCCCTCCTTTCCCTGAGATAAACACTATTTTCACTTCTGTCATTTATTTACATACTTTGAAAGACTATTACAATCAGAACCAAATATTGTTGTTCAAATAAAATAATTTGGAGAACTGACCTCACAATTATCAATCAAATAACTCCTGAGGGGCATTTAATGAAAGATATAAATTTAGAGTTAAGAACCTCAGTGCCCAAACAGGATAAACTCAAAGAAGGCCACACCAAAATACTGAAAAACAAGATAAAGATAACAAAAACAAAGGTTTGTCCTAAACATATGCATACACATTTAGAATTATTGTGATTTTGTGATTTGTCAGTGATTGACAAAAGATTGTCAGTGACTGAAAGCTGAAGAAACATAACTGTGATTATACGAAAATATTATAAAATATTAGATACTTCATGAGAATAGAACAGTGGTGATCTGAAGACCAAATTTTGGAAACCAAAATTTGATTCTTATACCCTGAATTTTATCTCAGCAAAAAGATGAATGACAGAAAGGGAAAAAAAAGAATGTGATGAAATACAACGTCCAGTTGGAAATTAACTACTCAATATTTATTTATTTATTTTTTAATGCTGGAAACTTCAGCAACATCAGGTTAAAAGTTCACTGCTGTTTACCATATGAAATCTACTTTGGTTTCTCAGGGTACCAGACAAATGCTTTGGAAGAAGAGGAAGTCATGTTCCATATAACTCCTAATATTTTGGAATATTATAAGGAAGTGTCTGTCTGCACTTTAAGATGCAAAAGAACATGAACTGTGAATGGTTTTCCCATCAGGCACAGGCAGGCATGTAGAGAGCTTCTTGGAGTTAAACAGTTGCCTATGTTCCAGTGAATAGCTTCAACTTTGTTATACTATTTTTATTCTTCAGGTTTTAGGATTCTAGGAAGTTGTTTTCAAGCACAGAATAGCAAGTTTCCTGGAAAAGGAAAGGAAATTGTTCCAACTAACTCTGCCTCTGAGGCAATGTTTCTTGAAGAACAATCATTAATTACTCTGTGACAATAAAACCCCTTTCCTGTCCTAGCTCCAGTTAATAATGCATGACTAAAAAGTTATGATCTAATTGTAAATCTGGGCAAACAAAACATACCACAAACTTATTTTTCTCTCAAGTCCAATAAGTTGATGTGTTGTGTTTTAATATTCTCACTTGGGGCTGCACATCTAATGTTATTTTGAAAATGTGCTAACAAGCCTGAAAGTATTGGGTCTTTTTAATACATCTTTATTACAATAGAAAATTTTGAAAAGTAAAATCTGTTTCTTACTCAGAAAATAATATAAAAGCAAAATAGGAAATAAGAATATGGCAGTGGAATTGATGTCACATGGTAGAATTGTCTTAATTCATTATCTTGCATGGAATATTTTTTCTTTCATCTATGACATAACTATTTTTATGTTGTTAGCACATTTTTAATAGAATGCTTTTTAGTGTTCTTTTCTCCAGATTTATAGTCAAACTGATCTCTAGAAAGAAGGATGAGGACCTTGAATAACCCAATAATAATGTGTTAAGACTTCTAGTATTGCCTTAAAAAATGTAACAGACTATTAGAAATAATATTAAGGTGAAGCTCTAAAATTCTAGAGAAGATATTTTTGAAAGTCTGGGGAGAATTGGTGAGTTCATAATTAACTCATCATTCAGACACAAAATGGTCTGGTTTAAACAAAATGGGTTCCTTTAATATATTAGCATTGATGATAATTATGAGTTATAAATTCATTAACTTATCATAATGAGAAATATGAGGCCATATTGAAAACTCTAAGACAGTCTAGTTAAGCTACAAAATGACTTTGTAAATTGATTAAGTTACTGAACTATACTAAGATCTATTTAAACACAAAAAATGTGAAGATTTAGTTAAACATGTGTTTTTTAAAATGTGAAATAAGTCAGACAGAGAAAGATAAATGCCATATGATTTCACTTATATGCAGAATCTAAGGAACAAAAAGAATAAACTAATCAAAAACAGACTCACAAATAGAGTGGACAGTTTGGTGATGGACAGAGGAGAGTGGGGTTGGAGGGCTGGGAGAATGGGCTGAGGGTTAAAGAAGTACAAATTAGTAGTCGATAGTTGGTCACGGGGATGGGGAGCACAGCAGTGGGAATGCAGTTAGCATTCCCACTTCCTTGGAGGACCAAGGAAGAGAGGGAACAGTTGTTTTATGAACTATATAGATGTCTAACCAATGTACTATATATTTGAAACTAAATTAAATAAATAAATTTAATTAAAGAAGAGGAATGCTTTTTCCCCCCCTGCTCTGTTGTATATATTGCAAACATTTTCCCCAGGTATCATTTGCCTTTTATATTTGTCTGTGTTTATATTTTGCATAAAATATTTACAATATTTAGATGATCAAAAAAAAATAATGTAACCCAAGGGATCATTAGGGTTTCATAAGTAGATTATCTTGAGATTTTATGGAGAGAAAACTAGTATGGTATTAGAATCTAAGTTGAAAAGCCAATGGCCATAATGAAAATTAATATAGAGTCATGTGCCACTTAATGACAGGGATACGTTCTGGTAAATGCATCGTTAGACAGTTTTATCATTAAGTGAACATCATAGAGTGCACTTACACAAATCTAAGTATAGACTACTACATGCTTAGGCTATAAGTACACTTATTATCAATAATCACAAAATGAACATTGCATAGAAATAAGTAATCATAATTATAAATAGTTATAAATTACCAGTTAATTGTTTTGATCAATTACTTTTGAGCAAGTATTCTATTGCTCTTATGAAAAATTTTGTCAGTACCCAAATTATCTATTGTTAAAATTTAATGAACCTATCATGTTCGTATTATTTTAAATTGTTACACATTTTAAAATAATTTTAAACTATTGCATATTATTTTTCCCAATTCAGGATAAAAATATAAGTTTTAGAAAACAAAACAGAAAGCTATCAGAAAAGTAAATGAAAGAACATCTTTTGCATTTGTTGACTACATTTTTAGAGAACATATAATACTATAAAAAAGATTTCAGAGCTGTTAGTCTCAGTATAATGTAGCACTAATATGTCACTGATGAAGAAGGATGTGAATTTAGCTTCTACCCCCTTGTCAACCATAAATAATACATTTCAAGGAAAACTAGGATAAAATATACATGAAGATCTATTACCAAATATATTTCTGATGATCTGGACACTTGATAATGTAATTTCAATATTAAACAATGAAAAAAATTTAAGTTACCAAATGACAGAATAGACTTCTAATGCATTCACAAGTTCTTCTAAATTGCTAAAAATATGCTAGATCCTTCTTACATTATTACAAAGCATTCTGTCTTTTTTTCTATTTTGTAAATTAAGTGGATATGAAAATATTCATTCAACAAAAGAATGAAAAGGGGCAAAACGTAGGCAGCATTTATCAAATAGTCTTAGCAAACATAAAGAGAGTGAAAATAACGTTGTGTTCAAAATTAAAATTTAATAAACTATGGGAGCTTTCTAAACAGAGAATAAATAAGCATGAGAAGAATATTGGCTAAGTCTTGTTGAGCAAATTATACACTCAATTTAGTTTTTGCCAAGGCAGTGACTAGTGTTTAGAAGGTAATGCAAGAAGCTCTATTTTATGTTATGGGATTTTCTTCTATTGCAGAAAATGTATCAACATGAACATTTCAAGTTTTTTTTTTTAAATCCAGTTAGAGACATAATTATAGAACAATCACACATATTTTTGAAAGAATACTGGAAGAAAAAATAAACCTTAAATCTAGACATAAAAAAGAATTTAAGATATTAGCGATATAATACTGTACATATATTTGGAAAAGAGAATGGATAGAAAATACTCAAAGTAGTTAAAGATATTTTACATTTCTTGTTCTGCTCATTGTTTAAATGTAGTCATAAACAATGAGATAAAAATTTTTATTGATTCTAATACATTAAAAAAAAACTTTTCAGTGTGAATAAATGTTGAGCTACATTAAAATACCTTTACCTCCATAACTTTGCAACCAGTGTCAAAACAGCAGTGGAAAGTAAAATTGGTGTCTTCATGCCACAGAATACTCATGAGAAAGTACTTCTCTAATGCTCTTTTAGAAACTGATAATTAATAAAGATCTAGATTTTGTAATGAAAAACAAAGATATACTTTTAAAATATACTCTAAAACTTTATTAGGTCTCTAGTACTTATGATATTTTAACAAAAATTAATGTTATAGACAAAATGATGCATGAACAAAAGTCAATGTATAAACCCCTGAAATCACGGTAAGAGATTATAAAATTAATTGAGGAAAACAAATTGTTGATATTTATAAAAATATTCATGCCAAATAAATTACAGACTATTGTTATTGACACAAATTGTTGTCATTCAAAACACACTAGAAAAAGAATAAAGAAGACTCATTTTGAGTGTATACTTCACAATCAGTACATATATGATTCAAACATAATCTCAAAATCAATTTTTTCATGTCCAATGCAATTTCTTCCTTACAAAAGGTTTACTACTATATTGAAAGAATTAGATTTTTTATGTTAAAAGTGGCATATATATATATATATATAAACTGACCGATGACCACAGTAAGAAATGTGCTGTTGGTGAGACCTCTATTTTTAAAGAACTAAAATGCTTAAATTTGGTAACCTATTATAACTTTAATTATAATTTTTTAATATATTTGGACACAGATTTGCTGAATAACTTTTAAAATAATTTTTAGCCCTCATTCTCTATTAACTTTGCTATGGAAGAAATTAGTTCCTCATAAAACATATTGAAAATTACTTAAGGTCCACCCTGTCACATGACTCAGATATTTTTTTAAATAAGAAACAAATGTTGAAGCAAGTATACATTGAAATTGTAATAAACACTTTAATTTCCACAAAAATAAGAATAAGTCTTTTACAACAAATTATTATATCCTGGGGACTCTAAATTTTTAATAACTATAATTAAATTTTTTAATTTGTTATTTTCTAATTTTGATTTATAGAATTTGTACAGAATGACTTCATGTTTCTATTACTGTTATTATTAAAATGAAAAAAAATACTGCTTGACTCCTTTCTTTAATGTGAGGGAGGTGTAATTATTTTCTAAATTACCTTAAGCCAGTCTGCTCCAAATACTCCCCTTTACATTTCAAGAGTCTTTTCTAGGAGACTTGAATTATAGAATCTTATTTTAATCATAGTCAGGATAGAAAATATAAGAAAAGTTTTCACCACACAAAGAGATGAAAAAGTGTTGGGCTTTGTGAACAGGACCAAAGGAAGGGTGACTATGATGTTTTACCTAAACCACCAGGGAAGTAAGGAGGGAGAGGGGAGCTTTTTGAACAACCAGGAAAAACAACATGGATAAGATATTTGATTTTTAAAATTTACTGTATATCTCATAAACAACTACAAAAACAACAAAAAGTCCTTTCCCTCCAAAAACAAAACAAAACAAAAACAAAAAACACTATTTTAAAACTCAGATAAACTATGATAGTTTTAGTGCCAAGTTGAAAGTCTAATTCACACTGCCTCTGCTTCTCACTATTGAATGGGAATGAAGAATCTGGATTAGAGAATGAATTTGATAAAAACACAAATTATATATTTTAGCCATTTAAGTTGTAGAGTATAACTTTAAACTCCCGCTACAGTAACATTTTAATACTTATTATGTTCAAAATCTTTATGTGTATTCAATTAATGTTCATAAAATCTTATGAAGTAGATTTAAAGAGATTAAGCAAATGCCCAAATCATAGAGAATTATTTGCCCCACCAAACACTTGGACTCTTTTCCCTTTATATTACCTCTTGATAACAAAAATTTATTTTGTAGTTATTTCTGGAGAAAGAAAAGAAGTGGGGAAAGAGAAGGCAGCCCAAGTTAACAGAGAGAGGGAGAGTGAGAGGACAGAAAGGAAGGAAATTAGGATGTAGAGGTATAAAAATATTAACCAGAAAGCAGTGAAGAGATCAAAATTTCTCAAATTACTATCCATTCAGTCAAAGCAACTGGTGTTTGGAAAAGAAGAGAAAGGAGAACACACCCCCAAAAGATGAAGAGATTATAAGGGAATGATTGGATTTTAAAAGTGAGTTTTTACATTTCTTTTGTTCTATGATTAGATTCTATTCTATAAAAGAACTTGTGAAAGGCATATTAGTGAATAGCTTTTAAGAATTATAAAGACTAAGATAAATGCCAAAAAAAGATTGGAAATTGTAATTCCAATTTTCATCATGTAAGATGAGTCTAGAGAAAATAGCATTATCTAATGGATTTATAACAAACCAATAGTGTCTAAACAGTGATGATGGATAGCTTGATTTCAAACTGAACAGAAAATTTTAACACAGAAATGAGTTTGTTTCTCAATGCTGACAGTGGTCTACATTTTATAGCAGTGACTTAGATGGAGAGAGATGGAATGTTTTTGCATTTGCAAATTGCACAAAACTGAGAAAGACGGTAAAATGTTGCATGGTAAAAACCATAAGCAAATTGATGTCAATATTTTGCTGTGATAAATTAAATATAAAATATAAACCATTCTGTGCTTTATTAAAACACACACACACACACACACACACACACACACACACACACACACACACACACTCAACTTCATGAGTATAAAATGAAAGATTTAAGGCTTAGGCCAGCGTGCTTTCAGATGGCCTGAAGCTCAGTAGGAATTGTTACTGTCAGTCATGTGGCTGTGGTAAAGCTACTGAGATTCTAGACTTTATTCAAAAGAGGTGCATTATCTCAAAAGAGGAAATATCATGACCAGTTTTGTACACCATTTTTTCAAAGAGGCAGAGGAAAACAAAGGTAGATTCGGAGAAAGTGACCAGTCAGAGAAGGGTGAGAGAGCATTACAGTTCCTTAAGAATCTAGACTTCATTCAGACTACCTTCTATATTTAGAAGCCTGTGTGGTAAAAAGTCAACACACTTACTCAGTGGAGATCTAGTTCTGTGGAAATAGTGCTAATGCACAGAAAATTGCAGAGCAACTGATTTTTTACTTAATTTAAGACACTATTTTTTATAATCACAATTGCCTGAATGAGTCACCTCAGGAGGTAGTAGGTTTCCCATAACCGGAAGTCTTCAAAGAGGTTTAATGATCAGTTGGGGGAATGTATTTAATATTGTTCATTGATTTGTCACATAGTCCCAAAACAGTGCTTAGTTCAATTAGCCATTAACAAATATTTATTGAATGAATAATTGAATAGAAAAAAGTTACTTATAACTAACATTTATAGAGCCCTCATTATTGGTCAGGCATAGTTGATTTCTCAAAACTCTATAGGAAGAGACAGTTATTATTTTCATTTTATAGCTCAGAGAAATGAAGCTAGCAAAGGTAAAGACACTTGCCCAAGTCACCCTGGGCAGAGGAGGTGGTGAGTAGAAGACGTAGGATTCTAATTTTGGTATATCAGTCTCCTGAGCCTGTTTCAAGTTTCAGAAGGTGATTGACTTAAGTAATCTATAATGTTCCTTCATGAACACTCCCTGATGTATGCTATTATTAATTAAACCAGGAGGGCCATTAGACTGAGATTTTTTAATACCTTAGCAGCCTTCCTAAGCAAACAACAAAAAATAGTCCTGTAAATGACAACTAGGTTTTTCCAAATAAGGCAAATGCTTAACATATGGCCAGTCAAATGATTTCCTTACTTTGTTTCTTCTTTTTCTCTTAAGTTTTTTTTTTTTTTGTCTACCTTCTGTCAGTGGGCTGCTTCAATTACTTTCAGTTTGGCATTGCCAGATTGGAATCAATTTTTGCTCCAATAAACTTAAAAAAATTTTAAAGATACATTAGTTTATCTTCAAACAATGCCAAAAGAAAGGGCTTAAATTTACCAACTCTTACTACACTAGAACCAATTTGTTTGTTATACTTGTTAATATTAAAATGGAAGAGTCAGGATTTGCTCTCTAAGACAATTACACGTATGATATGAACATTTTAATTAATTAGCGGGAAAACGCACAGTTAGGCTGTCAGGCAGACTAGTACAGTATGAGTTTGAGCAACTGGAATCTAGGGTGGCTCTGGGGTATTATTATGTTCTGGACACCTAGAAGAAGTGTATGGAGACATAGAAGGTGGAGACAATGACAGAGTGCACTATTTTGCAGTCTTGCCTGGTTTAAATTACTAATTACATTTTGAAAATTAATGCAGAATGTGAAGTCTTTAAGGCCAAGTATAATACTGTACTAAGGTACATTTATTCATTAATTTATCTATCATTTATCTATCTATCTATCATCTATCTATCTATCTATTTATTTATTTTACCCCCTCTTTAATTTCTCCTCCCCACCACTTCTGCCCCTGATCTATGAATATTGCCTTTATTCTTAAAAACTGGATCTCTGAAGGCGGGGCATCTCATCCCACAAGCTCATGGTATGCACCTGGTGCCTAGTGCACCCTGGGGACCTGGTACACCAAGGGTACGGTTTGTGGCTCCACCTGGGGCACGAATCCAGGACCTTCTGAGAGTAAAGCACACGTGCTAACCACTACACTATGGAGCCCCACCCCCATACTAACATTTAGATGGAGATTTGCCCAAGGTCTTTCAGTACTGCCCAAAGGATATGAGCAGGAAAAGATAAATATATGGTAAATGACACTGTCTTTGGGGAAGTTGAACTGGCACTGGTATTAATTTATAACTCTTACTAGTGACAAGCCCTTGCTTGTTATGGTAACCCTAAAATTTACAAATAGCTTATATTTAAAATTTACCTCAAATTTTATTCTGGAAAGTATTACATGACCTACTTATATAACTACATTAAACAAATTATCACTCTGTGTTGCTCTTTCATAACACCATTGTAATAGAGTGTGATGATCTGAATGCTGCTACTCCCCCTTCCCCAATCCACCTTGTGAGTAGACTCTGAACACCTTAAGGGTGGTGGTAACCATTCTACTCATCTAAGGTTACCCTCAATGCCTAGTAAAGTGCTTAGCAAATATTGATGTCAAAGTAAAAAGTTGCACTAAAAGAAGCAAAACAGTCAAGGAAAACTTTATTTGAAGTTATAGCAATAGAGGAGAAAGGCTAAAACTCAGTCTGAGCTCAACTCTGCTGAAGCAAATGATGTGGGAATTTTTAAGGGCTGGGTAGAGGAAGTTTAGGTAAATCATTTTCTATCTTTTTAATAGAAAGTCATTTTACAGCTTGGAGCCAGGTGCCTAAGATTCCTACCCTCCCACAGAAACTTGGAAATAGAGATATTATCTTCCTTGATGATTATATTTCAAAGGAATAGTTCCTAGGTCCTTGAGAAAGATGTTCCTGGGTTATAAAATTAGCAAGAGGTTTTTGAAATATTTACATCGTAAAAGGTTAGAGAAAGAACTTATAATTGAAAATTTTCTAAAGTAAATTCTCTAAGTAAGTGGAGTTCAAGGGCCTAGAGTCAGGAAAAAGCTTGTCTAAACTTTAGTCAAGCTGAGGGGAACATTAAGGCCATTTTGGGAACGTTAAGAAGATTTTGGTCAGTGCTCAATAAAAGTTTTTTGAATGAATGAACAAATTAATAAATAAAGTTTGTTCCTTAGGATCATAATTTTATATGTGTCAGTTTATTTAAAAAGTAGTGTTAAAAGTAATTATAGCAAATTAAAATGACATTTTAAACCAAGAGATTAACCCATTTTATCTCTGTTGCTCATTTGATACTTCTTTGTGGGGAAAATATCACATCCTCCAAATATATTACATGGTGAATGTGCATAACATTTTAAAAATTAAAAAGATGTCAAAAACTTTTCACTTTGAAGTGTCTTTTGTAAATTACTTCCTGCAATGCAATACATGATGATCTATTAAATATTTTAAAAAATAATTTTTTCAGATACTATTGTATCTTCAACATTTTTGTTTATTCTAAAACAAAAACATTAGATAAAACTGTAAAAAATTATGTATAAACTTTTTCTACAGCAGCTATGGCTATAAAATAAGAATAATAATGCTTTCTCTTCCTATCTCGATGGTTTGTTTATAAGGACCAAGTGAAAATGTGAAAGCACTTTAGAACTGTAAAATACTGTTAACAAGCAAAAAATTATTAAAATAAATAATGAACATATAAAGTCAATGATGAGGATATTTTCATTTTTTAACAATAATCAAAAATATAATGATATATGAAGACTCAGGCTATCTCACAGGACATGGAAAATAAAACTTAGTAACTATTACCTTAAAATAAATGGGAAGTCTGAGTTAGTAATATGTTTAAATATTGGTTAACAATAAATACACTTAAAAACATTTCAAATATTTTGATTAATAACCTCCCAAACATAATAATTTCTAGAAGAATAATTACTGGGAGATAGT
Source organism: Macroglossus sobrinus (assembly GCA_004027375.1). Classification (NCBI taxonomy): domain Eukaryota; kingdom Metazoa; phylum Chordata; class Mammalia; order Chiroptera; family Pteropodidae; genus Macroglossus; species Macroglossus sobrinus. The sequence goes on from PVKZ01000133.1 coordinate 521,095, forward strand.
ATCAAATGTTTATTATGATTACAAACTTTATATAGATTCAGATACTCTCTGTTCAAATCCCAGTTCTTCTAGATTCCAAGTCTATAATCTTGAACAATTTATGTGAACTCTCTAACCCTCTGGTTTATCATCTGTGAAACAGGAAAAATACCTACCTTCTATGGCTACTATGAAGATCAAGTGGGAAGGGATATGTAAGGCATTCAGAATAGTGACTGACTCATAGGGAGTTCTTAAAAATTGCAGAAAAGACACACATGCATATACACTTATACATAATTAGACATCACACACATATATAATCCTAACCTTGTGTCAATTAACTTTTGCTTACATGTCATTGAAACTTCCAGTGGCTTTTTAAAAATTCAAATGACAAAAATTTTCTTATAATTTTTATCACAGATTTATTTGACATATAAATATTTTCTGTTTTTTAAAGAAATTTTCTTTTAGTGCAGACATTAGTAAACCCCATATATCATTAATTTTATATTGCTCTTGAAAAAAGACAGTTTACCAAACCATATTTGGAAAATGTATCAGAAGTACTGTAGTACAGAAGCAGTAACACTGGTTTGTCATTTCTGAGACCTAGGTTTTTTATTTACCATATCTTTGTGAAAGTCACTGGTTTTCTAGGATCTCAGTTTACTGATCTAGAATTATTTAGATAATTAAGATTACCTTAAAAGATTATTGCAAAGATCAAAACTTTATAAAAGCTAATAACTTGTTTAAGTCATCCAATAGAGGATATACCCTCATCTAAAATTTGTTTTGGATGTTGACTGATGTTACCACACACACTAAGAAGGTATGAAGAGGTTTATGACTCATATAATGAAGTTCTGGGGAGAGCAGTATAGACTCCCAAGGTGGTCAAAAATTGCTTGAGAAAGCAGGGACAGGAGACTGGCTTAGAATGTTTATTATGGTTAGAAAGTAGCGCCAGCGTAGGGTTCCATGGAGTCAAATGTAGAACTGCATGGGATTATTTCTTCTCAGTTAGTTCATATGTGGGGCTGAAGGAGAAAAAGCAAAAAAAATTGTCAACAACCAAACATCAAAAATAGAGCCAAACTTTAAATGATAAATTTTATTATTAAACTGTCAGTGCCAGTATGGTGATGTTAGTTGCTGACATAAAGACCTCCCACTACAGAGGCTGAAAATAAAACATGAGAGGAATTCTTCTGGAAGGCTATTAGGAATAATTTTGCTTTCTAATAAAAAGAGATGCATAGGAGCCAAATGCTTCATTTCTTTATTATCAGAATATGTTGTGATTCAAATTCATAACTGAGTTAATAAATTTTGCTGATCTGGCTGTCTAACCTTTTTACTGATAATCTTAACCTTGAAGTCATGGGCAAACATGACTGTATATAACTGACTTAATTGTTCTCCACTGCCACCAGTCTTACTGAGGTGACATCATGAAGATATAACTTTTGAATATCTGAAGTTTTCTAACCAAATGTCATCTATAATCTCTAGACCCCATTGCAGCAGTTATAACCTATTAATAATACAGTATCACATTCACCCATCTTCTCCATAAGCTCCAAAATTGTTTATGGAAATAAAACAGCATGCATTCTCATGGAATTATTTTAATATATTGAAAAGTATTATTTTCCTCTTCAAAGCCCAGGAAGGTAAAGAACTATAGATCTTTCTTCATTTTAAAATCCTAGCATTGGCTCTTATTTATTTTTTAATGTTAATTATTAGAAATATGCAATCTATAAATAAAAATTTCAACTAAGTTTTTTTTAAACTTTCAAGTACCTTTTTTATTTCAGAATTCTCTTTTTTTTCAATCACCTTAGCCATTATCTCTCTTTCTATGTTCGAAGGAGAAATTTTGGAAGCTGAAATGTAGTTTTACTTCTTGATGGATATAGCTTCTAATGAGTATCAGTTAGCAACATAATATATAATTCTAATAAAAATGATAATGCATCATCATGTACTTTAAGCTTATATTTCTGAATTCTCCATCTAATCAACTTGCTAAAGGGCCCTCAATCTAGAGATTACAAGAAAACATAAGTCAAGAAATTCAATTTTTTTCTCTTCGTTTTCTTCATTCTCTATTTCTTCAATTACATGGTAACATATCTGTGTTAATTTTTTAAAAATTGTATGTTCTTTCTCATATGAATAAATAGGAAATGAGGCTGGCTTACTTTTTCCCGAGGAATTGTCCCATCTCAGAACCCCTTTCTAAGAATGTAGTGATCATTTTTAGTTATATAGACAGCCATGCATAGCTGAAACATGATCATATTATACTTATTTTTAGATATACAATTTTTGCTGGTAAATTGAAATTCTGAAATCATCTCTGTAAATTAATGTATCTGCTTTAGAATACCATAAAACCTGATGTCTCATGTAATCATTTTGGGTTACTTGTTCCTTGACTTACAACTCTTCATCATTAACAATGAGATCAAGAAATCAACAACTGATTTTCCTACAAAACCCATAAATCTCATGAGCTTAGTTTTTCCAGACATTTTCTGAGAGAATTTATACCAAAATGACAAACTTGTTAAGTTTAGGTTATGTCAAAAATATTTGTAAAGGAAAACTTTCAAATATTTAACTATTAAGTGATAATTCTGTGCTCCTTGTGAACTTCAAACTCTTCGTACTATTAATTTCCTCATCTCCTGTGTATAGATCAAAGTGTCAGCACTATATAATATCTTTAAATTCATAAGATGCTATATACTTTTAGAAATCATATTTCTTAGTCCTCACCTTCTAGAAAGATATTTATATTTGATTTCACTTTGTACCACAAAAAATCATTTTTGGTATATCTGGATAATGTACATTAATGTGGGTGGTGGGAATGACTCAAGGTAGCTCATTTTATAATATTATTCATAGCATATCTAAATTTTTCAGTTGGTTTAGATTAGTATATTGTTACATAATGTCTGTTTTAAGAGACCAGCAAAATCTGGGTAGAGAACTTCTGTAACTACTGAAGAATATTATTATGTTCCTGGGAATAAAATTTGACTCATAGAGACAAAATATATAATTTGGAAAAGAGTGTGCTTAGAATTCTAATCTAATAAATCAACACAGTTAAGTTCCACTGTAGTACTTAATCATTTCTTTTCTATAGCAGAGTTAGTCATTTTACATGTCTATCTCTTCTACTAGAATACCACTAATTTTAGGGCATATCATATGTATTTAAAACAAAGAACAGGTATCCAATATATAATTGTGGAATTAAATTGAATAATGTAGGAGAGAAGAGAGAAAAGTTGAAAATTGAAAAAAAAAAAACAAACTCCAAGTCAATTTGTGGTACTCATCATTGATGCTTTAAGTGCAAAAGGACATCAAAAGAAATTGGAGGTTGTTACATACTGTGTACCAAGCACCTCATGTACAAGTAAGTTTTCTGTCTGGCAACTTCAACAGTATAGAATCCAACTGCATTGGGCATATTTCTTTCTGTCAAGCATATTTTTGGAAAAATGTGCCCCCCCCCATTCTTAAATTATGTGGATAATGTGGGATTGATTCTACCACCTACATCTAGGTATGAGAATATTCAGTGCAAGTCTTGTGCAATCACTACCCTAGTGATGGATTCAGGAGCACATGACTTTATGAGCCAGATTTGAAGTGACATTATCTTTCCATTGATATTCAATTGGCTGGAACTTACTGCAAGGGAAGCTGGTGTATGTTTTCTAACTGTTGGCTCAAAAAGAAATGAATCATTTCTAGCAGCTAGTTAGTAACACCTGCCAAAAATGCCTTTCTTGTCTAATTTTAAACTTGTAGCTAATATAATATTAATAAATTATGGAGAAATGAGAACTGGAAAAATAAGATAAAAAAATTCTTTTAAGAAGCTCAGTAGAAACTAGAACAATATTCTGAATGAAGAATTGTCAAAAGTAAAGATAAGGTAAAACTGAACATTTTCAAGGGAAAAATCATTATTAAGTTGCTTCTGTTTCCACGTTTTAGAAAATCAATAAAGTTGTAGAAAAACCATGGGGTTTGGAGCCAGAAAAAACTAGATTTAAATTGTCACTCAAATATTAACTAGACATTTGATAATGGATAATTGCCTATCCTCTTTGAATTTCAGTGTGTGTGTGTGTGTGTGTGTGTGTGTGTGTGTTTTATGGAAAACAGGTACAGTACATACCAAATAAAATTCTTATAAATATTAGACTTATAAAGAATCACTATGTGTTATTATGTTGTATTCGTTATTCTTAATATTATTGTAATCAGAAAAAAATGAGTAGCTAGTTCATGCTGGTGGTATTTTACTATTTTAAATGTTCAGCCTTGGATTTTCCTATTTCACCTGAGTACAAGATTGACACTGAGCTGGAGTTTGGTAGAGAGAGAGATGATGGTAAAAAGTAATTTTGGGTGGGAAAAGCAAAAGACTTTAGAGACAATGAACCGGATGGTTCAGTGATGTATTTTGTCCTTTAAAGCCAGATAAAATTCATGTGACAGCCCTTTACATTTTTGTAGTGGTCCAAATTATTTGTTGTGTTTTTGCATTGTTGGATTAAGTGGCCTCTAAGCTTTGTGGCCTCACTTCTTTCTGAATCCAAACTCATGTAGTCTTTATACGGATGTTTACTTGTCCACCAGGATTTCAGCAAGAGTAAATACTATAAGAATAAAAATAAGTTAATTAAAATAAAACAAACCACCATCTTCTCCCCAATAGCAAAAAATAAACTTAACTATGGAACTCAGCTTTCTTTGAAGATTTAATTTGCTTTTTCTAATTCTCTGGTCACTCTGGTTTTGGTATCCACACTACTAATTGTAAAGTATTGAAGTAAAATTCTAAGGTATGTATCTTCATAGTCATTTCATCTCTAGCATAGAACATAATGCCTAATATCAAGCAGATACTGGATGAATGGATGGATGGGTATGTATTCAGTGTTTAATGAACTCAGTCTGCATCTCAGAAAACTCAAGGGTAGAAAATGCAAACACAATATGTGGCTAATTGGTTGCTGATAGAAATAATGTTATCATTCATGTTCACTATTTTCTTTCAGTACATTAAAATGACTTGAGTTCAAGGTGCTCTCTTACTTTCTAGTTGTTGACTATAAATTTATTCATTTATTCATTTATTTATAATTTATTGATTTACTTATCTTAGAAAACTTTTCCTTCCACCTTTTTCTCTTCAATGACTTTTATTTATCTTTCAAGTCTCAAAGTAAAAGTTTCTTCTTTTGAGAAACCCTTCATTAACCCAAATTTAAGAGAAGCATTTCTCTTTTAGTTGATAGAGCTGGGTAATTCTTCTGTTGAAGATAGAGTAAACCACATTGTATTTGCACATTTGTGTCTTCAAGTATCAAATTTAGTAAAGAAATCAACAACAAAAATTAACCAAAGGAGATTCATTCTTTGCTCAATAATTCTTTAAAGAATGTCTACTCCAATTTTTAACCAAAGCAATAGTTCTCAATATTTTTTTCTCTAATGGATTCTGCTAAAGCCTCTCTCCAAGCCCCATTTTCCCCTCCTCACCAAAAATACCTCCAGGCCAATGTACTCTTGGCTCTTTCACCTTTCCTGGACCTATGGTTTTCGTTTCTTCCTTCTTTAATACAATATCTTTTAATGGAGAGCTACTCTAAGAGTTTTGTGCAGATTCATGCTGATCCAGAAATATGCTGTCAATAGCAATGAGAAAAATACAGAAATTAAGAGGAAACATTTAGAACCTTTTATAGCATATTAATCGATTCTTTGAAAAAAATCTAGTAATAAGAAACAAGCTTAAATTTTTTTTTAGAGTTTCATTTTATATTATTTTATTTTTATTGTATTTAAAAATGTATGTTGGTCTGTGATGGACTGGGAAGAAAAAACTACTCTTTTAATACAGATAGTTTGAAAAGCATCATTCTAGTTTCTTCTTAAGGTTAATATTCAATATATTTAATTGTCTTGACAGCACTTACACCTTCCAATCAAAATGAAGGCCAACCAAAAACAGTATTTCATTGACTTCTGAACAAATATTTGTCTAAATATCAGTCCTGCCTCTTCTTCTGGAGATTTTTTTTCCTGATTTCCCAAATGCTATAAAACAGTTTAGAAATAAAGCAGGCATATCTTTACATGATGGGGAGGGCAGGAGAGGCAAAAAATCTAAAGATTAAAGTCTTCTTTTGCAGTCTGAGTCTGAGGAGGGTGGCAGACATGAGAAATAGAAAGGACCCGAGGCTGAGGTTTGCCAAGTACTCATAATTTATCACCTTTTCTTCTATATCTATTATAAATATAAATTTATGTCAGAAAAAAATACTGAAGACATGATATACATACATACATACATACATACATACATACATACATACGTGTGTGTATGTATAATCTCTTTTGTTACAAATAAGAAATTTGTTTTATAAGAGATGACAGCTGATATTCATCCAAAGGGAAAGATGTTAAGATAGGTAAAGCTGAAAGGTAAGAAGAAATCATATGTTTAATGACTGAGGTACTTTTTTATACTTTGTAATAAAGATTTTGAATAAGAACACTGAAGTCAAACTGATTAATCAAAAATAAATTTCTATTTAAGTTACTTTACTTTTCATGTATCTATTATTATCCCAGATCATTTTATTGTATCTGATTTTATAATAAAAATTTTATAAACACTCCAGTTATTGCTGTACTTTTAATCCAAACATTCAATATAGTCTACTTTAAAACAATTGCTTTAATGCTTTATTGAGCTGTTAAATTCTTAGATGGCAGTGTTTTTAAAAATAAAATGTTTATGACATAAACTTCCTTGAAAGATATATATTTGTAAGGCTATTTGCATCCCATTTTGAAAATGGCTTTAGGTTAGCTTTTCCCCTTTCCTTTGTTTTCTAAAGGTATTTTCTTGGGACCTACATATTCTGCTTCCTTAAGGCTTTTATCATACAGGAAACATCTTGCATTATTTAGAAAAGTCATCTGAAAATAACATGGTTACCCACCTTCCTTTTAGTATTAGTAATATCTCTCTTCCTTTTACTTACATTACCTTTAGATTTCAAATGCTGAGTCATACTCATTGCCTGTGATAAAGTGATCATTGTAGAGATAAGTGGGATGTATTAACCATTCTCCACTTACGTGTACAAACTATATCTTTCTCTTTCTGGGCAAATCCATTCATATCTATCACTTTAATTATCATTATTCAGATAGATCTCTAATCATTTTCTCCAGCCCCAAGCATTCTCCTTTTTGACAATCTGAATTTTCATGGGCCTAATGAATATCTTTACTTGCTTATATCTGTTCCTTAAACATGATACATTTAAAATGAAATGAATTTTCTCTATTCACTCTCATTCTCAGCCCTGATGAAATAGACTGACTACTAGTCAATCTTTTAGTTGCCTAGGATATGATAATTTATTCTTTCTTTCTATTTTATCTGATTACTCACAAACCTTGATTCTACCTCGAAAATTTTCTTTTTATTTTTTCCTATCTTTTCTTTGCATACTTCTATTTCTTTTGTCCTACACTTTATGTCTTTCTTTTATTTTCTTGCTGCTCAATTTTATTCTCCATTCTACTGCTAATATTTTCTTCCTAAATCACAGGTAGGTTTATGATTGTTACCACTGGGGCCTTTTGGAGTTTGACGTCGCCCCAATGGCGGGGGTGAGGAAGAGGGATAAGGGCAGCACAGACGTGCAGTTAGCATTTTCCCTCAGTTCTTCCTCATTGATGCAGTGAAGAATCATAGGTCAGTGAGATTGAGAAAAGATTTATTAAAAGTATATTTTAGAAAGACAAGGGGGCACATGTTTTCAGTGATGAGAGTTTCAACAGAGCACTGTAATAACAACCACAATTATAGGGCAAAAAAGGCCACCAAAAAAGCCACACAAAAGGGCACAATGGGCAAAAAAGACTCAAATGTCTTCCCTTATATTTGGGCCATGATGGGTGGTTTCAAAAGCATTTCTCGGTGATTGGCATGTCATTTTGATTGAAACTTGGCTGCTATATAACTTTTTGTCTAGTGTGCAGGTGAATATCCAGAATTCTATTACCTTTGGGGTGTTCTTTGGACAGCTTCTAGGCTGGACTTCTATTCCTTTGTTCCCCTTTGTCACTCATGTCTGACTAGCTACCTAACATGACCTTTCCTCATCTCAAAAATCTTTCAGTTTTCTATTATTTGCAGTATAAATTCAAACTTTTTAGCATTAAATTCAAGGCCTTTTAAGATATGTGGTTTTATATAAATCAAAACCTCAATGAAGTCAGTATATTTGCCATAACCAGGACTTGCCATTTTATAGGTCTTTTGAAATATATTTTTTAAATCCTTTCCCTCACTTGTCATTGTTCTCCTAAACTTTCAAAACTTACTTGAAATGCCTCCTTATTTCATATACACAGAAGGCTTATTCATTTCTGTGAATTCCTAGGGAAATTGATTTAGATCTCTACTTTGACTTTATTGTGAATATAGTGCAGTTTTATCACAGATTGATTTAACTTACTCACCCATCTATACGTGTGCTTTGAATTTCAATAGTACTATTGAATCCACCTCTACCAGTCATTCTTTTCAAAGAAAGCACAAGTTGAGACTAACAAAATTTAAGTTCTCAACTTTGATAGAAGCCTTTTATTGAGTTAGATATGGTACTAGTTTGGGACTATGTAACACTTTTTGCATATTTTAGTAATGTCCCAAAATGCTAGGCCAGTTATAAAGAAGTACTTCTCAGTAGGTCTTTCCTTCTCTGACTGTACTGATCTAGTTAAGAGGCATATTTTTATTTCCAATGTGGCATTTTTCTAAGGAGATTTTCAAGTTTTGAATAAGAAGCAAATTGGCAAATTTTTAAGTTTTGAAATGTTAGTTTTAGAGTTCTGAACTTCACAAGGAAATACATATGTCATTTGTTTTCTTTTTAGCATGTATCACAATGCTCTACTCATTGTGTTTGATGCATGCACTTTAAACTGAATTCATTTAGACTTTGTCTAAACTGCATGGGTCTCATGGAGAAAAAGTGTCAAGCAGTATTAGAACTCTTCTACTCTTATATCTTTGTTATAGAGTGAGAATGCTATATATTCTGTCTTTTAACACTGCATGATCAATTGGGACATTCTACAGGATACCTTTACTACCGCTTTTGTGAATTACCAGAATGAGGGGGATCTTAACTTTTTGCTCTAGTAAACAAAAATGCTGATCTGATCTGATTGAATTTGCTCAAAATTCAAGGAGAATTAAGGTTCACCTCAGCCTTTCAGAGAGTCAGAAAACCTTGCCAAGTTTCTCACAAATGTGGTGAATTCAAACTCACAAAGTATAGCTAACTGTCTTTCTGGCACACTCAGTCTTTTTAGTTTGATAGAAGATGGTATAATGTGCTCGTGTAAAAAAATTGTGTGTGTGTGTGTGTGTGTGTGTGTGTGCACATGCACACATGTAACATTATCACATCTCAGTAATAATAAATGCTTTTTTTTCTATGATGTTGTGACATTTTACTGCCTTTGCAGGAAAAAATGACACAGAGTCTTCTGCAAGTTGCAATATTTCAATTTTACACTTTGGAAATTTCATCTTTTGATGTAATCTTTTATAACCTGACTAATGTAAAGTTATGTTGTCTCTCATTACCACATTTGATTATCCTCTTGGCAGAACAAGGCTAATGTTACATCATCATCATTAAGCCCTGGAAGGATTTCCTGTTGGTTTTTTAGATAATCACAATATTTTTTATTTTATGAAAAGCATGAAGTTTCTACTTCTCTCTTCTAATTTCTTATATTGAGTGTTTAGTAGAGGCAAAAAGGAGTGGTAAAATAAGTATTCTGAATAAAACAATCTTGATTATACTTCTAAATTAAATTTTCTCTGATGTGTTTTGTCCCTTGTATTTTCTGGAATGGTCTCTGTCTCAAAATGAGGCTTCAAATTTAGGAACCAGCTTAGGTATTTATCAAAATTGTTATATTTCAAATAGATTTTAAACCTTTTATAAATAGATAAGTATAGTAACTGTACCTCTCTGGATTGCTCTACAATAACAGTGGAATCTGAATAATTAATTGGCTGCTGAAAGGTCAGTTCAACCACTTCCACAAACATTATGCATTATGTTTCAGTTGTAAACTACTTAACTGTAACTTATTTATTTCTCATCACCATTTTATTAGGCCATTAAGAATTATCTTTGTTACTATGTTTCTATGAATAGAGAAATTGAAGGATAAGAAAATAGATACAAACTGTGGTTAAGCCAGTTACCCAAAGGCATAATTTAGGTCACAGATACAATAGAAATCTGAAATTACATGTCTAAGCCTCTATGTGTTGTTTCATTATTCAATCAAAGGAGGCAGATTACTTTTTTAGATATGATATATTTGCAATTTTTCACCTTCAAATAAAACAATATCTTGTATAATACATTTAAATTTCATCTCTTCCATTCATTCAGCAGATATTTTTCTAGTCTCTACTGTATGAATAAGTGTGTATATGAAAATATCACATTTTCTGTTCTCAAGCCTCATATACACAGTTCTTCTTAACAGAAGACACTGAGAATGTTGAAACTGTTGAAAGAAAGCATGTATCGAAGATCATAAAACAGAGGTTGATTGTCCTTTCTAATATTTCTTAAATCATTTTTTGCCTTCCAAAGTTCAGAAATTGGCTTGTCTGGAGCATTTTGTCTCTTGGACAGCAAAATGAGTTGGCATATCTTTAACTTGATAATCTCTAAACATTTGTTTAACACTGATTTGAGTGGATAAGAAAATTAATTTTCTATTTACTACAGATAAAACTTTTTTATTTTTTAGTTTCAAAATGAGCAATTTGTAACATGTTAGAATAAATGAATCTTGATTCATAGTCTCAGATGCAAGATTTAAGGCTTTACATTTCCTAATATTCCATTTAATTTCTGCTTTTGAATGCTTGGTTACTACTAGACTGCTGGAAAACTTTGGAACTTCCATGAATTTCTGCCATTCCAGGTTCATGCTTTGGTGATAAGACAGGGATAGAGTATATAAGGTATACTGCTATGAACTGCTAATAAAAGAAACAGAAAAACAAATATGAGCAAAGTGTGCATAAATTAATATTTCAGAATATTATATCAGTCACATTCTTTTTCAGTAAATTGTTGTATAGTCATAAAAGTCTCTCATCTAGTAGTTTTTTATTTTTCTCTTAAAGCTGTTCAAGATCAGACATGTCCAGGACAGAAATTTCAGGCTTTGGAAGTTGAGTTGAGTAGGTTCCTCATCAGAAGATGCAGGCTCATTCACTCATGAGAATCTCTATCCTCCCAGCACTGGGCCTCTACTATCATCCTTTTTCTCTATAGTTCAGTCACAAGCAGAATTTTCCTTGCAAGACTGGAAGATAAACAGATATCTATGTCTTAAAGTCAGATATATAGAAATTTTAGGCATTAAGCTGACAGAGGCATTATCACTCACCTAAAACCTTAATTTCTACACTATTACTTGTGTTCCCAATCTCCCAAACCCAGTGTTCAATCTATTAAGCAATGTTCTACTCCATAGGCAAATCAAAGAGGAGTCCTTCCATTTCCCTAAATGCTAGTTGCTGCCCTAAGATGTTCACCTTCTAAAGCCAGGCAGCACTCTCTGAAACTTTTCTATGTAGGCTTTTTTTTTTTCTTTAAGCCAATTTCATTGGAACACAACTGGCTATTCTAGCACTCCCAGAGAAACTTCCATATCTCCCATGTATAAATCACATCCCGCAAGCTCAAGTTTTAAATTAATTTAGTTTTTTGTTCTCTATAACACAACTAAATTTTTAATGCTAGGCTGGCAGAATAATATTGGTCCTTCCACAGGATTTAACCATCCAAATTATTAGGAGTAATGGGACCTTCAAGGAATTAGGAGGGAATTATACAGGTAACTGAAAAGTGACAATGACTATTTAAATTACTCCAGATATTTCCATGTCCTTTGAGGTGTTTAAAAAACCTTTTCTAAAACTAAGTCTTCCTTGAAGAAATATTCCCTACATTCAGAATTCATAAATTTAGAATTCACAAATTTTAATCTCTCTCTCTTCATTTCTGGCATTAATAATTTATTATATTAAGAAATCCATGGAAGAAAAAAAGATATGAAAAAAAATGACATGAATGAAATTTCAGAATATTATTCTAGATATACATGCACCCAACTAAAAATGATTTTTCCCACATTTCAATCTTTGTTATTTTCATTTCTCAGATATACAAGAAATGAAATGTCTATTGACTTTTTTTGTTTATTTGTTTTTGTTTGTTTGTTTGTTTCTCTTTCCCTTGTTAGCAAGTCCCCCTGCTCCTACTTTTCTACAGGTTTTATTCCTCTTCCATTTTCTTTGGTAATTTCTTTAAATATCACAGTTTCTTTAGAAGACATATCAAGGTTTTATTTAGCTATTAAAATAAATCTTTTTAATTTGCTCTTATACCCTATGGTTTTACAATTTCAATTGACTATAATTTGTGACTCAAAGTTTCAGGGCTGGTGGTTTGACATATAATTACATCTCCCAATTTGAACATCTGAACTAAATAAACAAATAACAAACAATTAAACACTGAACAGAGATAAAAGTTATTGAAATTGTTCTTTAATTCAGAAGGAGGACAATCACTATGCATTTTGTCATTTTGTTAATTATATTATAAATCTTTTCTATTTAACTTGTATAATAATTTTAATTCTGTCCAGTGATTATTTTAGCAATCTTTTTATGTTGGTACCTCAGCATTTGCTTGCCTGGTCCATCCTGTAATTTGACAGTTAGGTCTACTTGCCTATCTTGCTTAGACCATTGTAATAGTCATTTATTTTGCCTCCTGACTCTGATATTGCCTTATTCCAGTCATTTGGCTACAAGATAGTTAGAGGTATATGTCTAAAATACAAATCTAAACATATTACCCCCTTGCTTAAAATCTTGCAGTAATTTTTCAGAATCTATTACAGTGAACTTCATAAGTTACTTGCTTAGATTCTCTTGAAATATCTTTAAAAGTACAGAATTGGGCCTTGGGCTGAGCTGAGCCACCCCTTTTTGAACACCTAATGCTGCTTGTGTCTAAGGTCATGTACATCAAAATAAAACTGCTAGAAACTAAAAAAAAAAAAAAAAGCAGAATACTAGGCCCCGCTTCACAAATACCGATTCAGAATTTCTGGGGGAGGGGATTGGAATTTGCCTTTGCATTTGAGCAAGAACCTGGAGAAGTTCTTACGTGTGACAAAGTCTAAGAATAACTAGTTTAAAGATAGTAAAAATAAGATTAAATATGATTGCTTTACTTATCCTTCTACTATTAACATGGATTCTCTATTGAGGCTAAGCTTGATTACTTGTATTTTCCTGTTTCTTCTATGCCTTCATGCTTTTGAACAGCTATTCCTTCTCTCTTGAATGCTATTCTTATCTTTTTAACTGGCTAATTCTTACTTGTTATGTAAGAGGCAGTTAGAACAATTCCTCATCTATGAAGCCTTTCTTGACCTCGCACCTCCCACAGAGAACCATTCTTACCCCTTTAGATGCTCCTATCACACTTAATAAATACTATCATTACAGTGAGAAAGAGTTCAAGTTAAAATTAGTGGGCAGCTGTGAGTATTGTGACCGAAAATAGGGTATGAACAACTGCACCTTACTCTAACTGTATGGGGGTAATTATATTTTATCTGTTTTTGATATGAGCATTCACTATACAATGGCTGTCATATAAAAGACATTCAAAAATTTTCTGAAATAAAATATTAAAAAATAAATATGTAGTAGGAAATATGATAGGACTTTTTCTTTTTCTTCAGACTTGATTCAAGTCAAAAAGCTTGAAGGACAAAGCTGAAGAGAAAGTCACTAAATGCATTTTATTCTAAAGATAGTTGCCAAAAATTGGCACTGTATTCTCCTTCCAGATCTTACTAAGTGCCATTGGAATCAGTCTATCTTTTACCACTTACTACCTCATTCTTACTTCCTGCTCACTATATCTAAGAAGTGTAGGGAGGAATGAGATAAAGGGAATGTTAGTAACATCATTGGCCTCATGGGAAATGAATTGTGATAGTAATAAGCAGTAAGAGGCTATCCTCCATGAAGACATGAAAGGTAAGCAATCTGCCACCACTTCAAATGATAGAGACACATACCTCTACTACAATAAAAAGACTGGTGTTCTTTTCCTCATTTGAATACACTCTTATATTTCTGACTGCCCCTCTAGCTTTCTAAGCAGAGGAAAAAATCAGAGAAAGGGGTAGGGAAGGGTGTGGTGTGTGTGAAGAAGTCTTCACACTCACTGGCATGATAAGGATGTTTGACTTTCCTCTGTGTCAAGTACATTGGGAAGGTAACTGGTTTTCAGCCATCCTTGTGGGAACCAACTTAGAAGGACTGATGGCTAAGGAAGATGTCTTTGCATGAGGCAGACAACTGGAGGTTTAAGCTGGGAAGATCATGGTAGAAGAGGATAAATTTGAACTCCCACATCTAGGAACTGTTTTATGAGCAGATGCTCTTAGACAAAAGTAGGTTATGAGAGAGGCACACCTGGAAGGCAGAGGCAATCAGTTAATGTTGGCCAGAAAGGCAACAACAACCACTACAGAGAAAATTTCAGCTATTCTCAGTGAAGTACACTGATGTTCACCATTTTCCCTTCTTTTCTTCTTATCTTCATTATTAGAGTAACTACTTCCTAGAAGAGGGAAGAAAAAGAAAGACTGAAAAAGAAGACATGTCTTTTTTTTTTCAATTAATGTTTCTAAAGCCACAATTATAACCAACAATAAGGAAGATGAAAGCTTTACAGAGTTTATCATGTGGAATTTTAAACCATAGTGGACTGACTAGATAGTCAACTATATCCAGAGAGCCTGTGAAAGCTTCCTGAGATGGTCATTAAAGAATTCACTTCCCACCTGGGAATAGAAATTTAACAGAACATTTTGGAAGGCAGCGATGAAAGGAAAATAATTTATTTTATATTTTTATGCCACCAAGTTAAACTTTATTTTAAAAAAATTCAGTTTACTTGAATAAAAATAATAAGCACTAGAAGACAACAGGAGTTCACTAAGGGCTAGTTATATTCTAATAATATCACTGTGCTTTCTGAAATTTTTAGAGGTTTGGAAATACCCAAGTTCAATCAAGAAGAACAAGGGAGACTCAAGATAAGAATTGAGCTAAAGAAACTTGTAGTTTAACAAGTGTCTAAGGGAAGAAAGGATCAACCAGAGTGGAGTGGTGCTTATACGAAGTTTAGAAAAAGGAAAATAAACACACAATTTTTTGTTATTTTTTACTTGGTGTTCTAAATTGAAGTGGAGAGTTTAAGAGATTTTCATGCAATGGGAAGTGTTTAGGTTCAGCTTTAAAGTCAAACAGGTCTGAAGATATTTCTTAACTCTACTCCCTAAAGTAGTGAGACTTGCTCTTGCCTTCAAATTTAGTCCTAGGAAGTGAAAATAACAACACCATCTACTTTGAATTGTTGTACTAATAAGGGAAATTATTTTTGTTTATAATATGATAACACACACAGAGTAAACTCTAATAAATGTAAAATTTATTTCCCTCCAAGAGAAGTCTATTCCACTGCTGGAGAAGGTATTATTAATTCTTGACATTTTTCTAATAGATGAAGCCTCTTTTAAAAATTGTCCAACTTCTTTAATATGAATTCAACTCTTGTGAAGCCATTTTTAAATGAAAAATTCTGTCTTCAGATGCTTTGATTCTGACCATGGGTGCTTTGAATGGAACCCCTTGTGTAGGTTTGTGCCATCCAGGGCTCCAGTCTCAGTCAATTATTCTCTGGTGTGTTTAGTTACTCACGCCCTGACTTAATTCCCCAAAATCTGATCACTTCTTGGTGACATGGTAAAATTAGATTTCTGGATTAACAAAGCTGAGAGCTAGCCCTTGGAAAGTGGTAATCACACGAAGTGACTTCCTGATCTAAGAACCAGCTAATCTTCTTGTGCGACATAGCTGCTATCTCTTCTTTGAATTGCTCTGTGGAACTGCATTATGACTTTAAAAATAGACAGTTTGGAACAAGGCAACTCTAGAATGTGTCATGAAACTACAGCTATAATATAGCCACACACAAAATGGCAAGCTCATCAGGCAGGATAGTTAGGCAGATTAAACAGCAGGTATATTCTTCTCCTCAGGGCAGAAAAGGACATGAAACTGCAAGCAGGCATTAAGGAAAAAGTTTTGCAGTGATAAAAATTGTTAGCCACCTGCCAATTCAGCACAACAGCAGGTATACATGCTAATGTCTACAAAATCAAAATGAGTTTTTAAAGCTTTTGTGTGTTTATAATGTCACTTTTCACCCTTTGGAAATAAGACAATACCGGGGTGCATTATGTGTTTTAAGTCTTTGTCTTAGGAAGAAGAAATAATTTTATTTCTTAAATTAAAGATTAAATGTAAAAAAAATTTCTGGATAAATCCATGGACACGCATTTTTACAATAAAATTTTGAAATTTAACTTTTTTCTCCACTATAACATTCAAGAATATTAGGAATTATTTGGACATTAATTTTGATTTTTCATAAAAATAATTACTTTTACCTGAATTGCTGCTTGATAATATTTCTTATAGTTTGATGATGGCAAGGTGTATTATAAATGTTACCTGCAAAGTAAGCTTTCTGAGACACTCTCTATGATTATGCTTCAGCATTTGTCTCATTGTATTTTTGCATCCATGTCAGAAATTACAGTATCTGACACATAGTCAAATATTTTTTTTATAATTCATTAATTATGTTGTTTGGTAAATTTTAGAACATGCCTTTAGGTAGAAAAACAATTTGAATTGAAAATAAAATGATAAAATCATAGCTATCTAGTGTTGAAAATGATGCCAAAGGCCATCTATTTCATCTTCTTCATTTGAAAAACAAAAAACCAATGTCCAAAAAGGTGAAATGACTTATAAAACATTATTGGCTAATCATTTAAAGAATCCAAATATAAAAATATTTTTAATTTAAATTTCTAGTTCTTTAAGCATATACTTATCATTCTACTAACTCCACACCTACCTAAAGAACTTAAGAAAATATTTTTTAAATCTTTAATTCATTTATGGATGATGCAGTTGCCCTTAATTTCCATTAGTGATTTTTCTAATATCAGAACAGAAACCATTTATCAAATGACTAGTGTGCCAGATAATGTTCTATGAAATTTATAATTATTAACTCTCTGAATGCTATTAACTACCCTATGGGTTAGAAACAATTAAACCTATTTTACAGATGAAAAAACTGAGGTAAAAAAGATGTCAATAACTGCCTAAGTCACTCAGGTAACTTGTGGCTGAAGCCAGGATTTTAATCTAGGAAGTATAAACTCAGAATTCAGCACTTTGCTATATGATCAGTGAAGACTTCTCTGAACCAATTTATTGACTAATAAAATAAATCAAGCCATAAAAACTTGTTGAAGAGCATCCTAGGCAGAAGATATAGCAAGTATACAGGATTAGAAGTTGAAATGAACTAGGGTCATTTAAAGACCAAAATATATTGTATCTATAGCAGGAAATAAGGGGGAAATAGTAGAAAATGATGTCAAAATATAAATTGCCATATAGGCCATGGAAAAGAATTTATATTTTATTCTAAGTGTGATGTCTTTGAACCAGGAAATGACTTAATGAGATTTATGTTATAAAAAGACTACAGAGAAGATAGTGCCAATTGCTTACCCAATATCTCTTCCCTTTCTACTACCTAATGTTTATTTTAGAGTGCCACACACACAAGTGAAAATTGTTTCTTTGCCTTTCTTGAAGCTTGGAGTAGTCATGTAACTGCAATGGCCAATGAGAGATAAGCTGGAGTCTCTGGGTGGACTTTGGGAAACAGCTCTATGAATGGAGCTGACTCAGTTTGCAGCTGTTTTCCTTTTTCTCAGTACTTCTTTACTTCTTCCTCCTAAAACATGGAGGTAAAGGATGAAGATGCAAGGACCAAATTGCACCTATAAAGAGATTTAGAGGGCAGAAGCTATGATCTAAGGACATCTGAGACAATGGGTCAGTGACTATGGACTATTGCACAAGACTTCGACTACTACATTCCAACTTCTAGTTTCATGAGAGAAAAAGCACCTTGAATTTTATCTAAGCCAATCTTATTTGAATTATTTTCCAATTTAACCAAACTCATTCACTAAAAAGAAAATAGAGGCTAGTCAGAAGGTTATCAAAGTAGTCTAAGCAAGAGAAGATAGTGGTTTGGACAGCGATATCTACAAAAGGTAATTCAATGTAATGCTGGCTTTGAGGATGCACTCTATAAATATTTACTTGAAAGAAACAATTAATGAATAAATGAATTGAATTGAATAATTTACTAACATAATAATTAAGATATTAAAAGACCATAAAGGTAAAAGTCACCATGATTGCAATCATGTTAGAATAAATATAATAAATTAAGTAAAATACAAAAGAGAATATTATGTTGATCTTGTATTAATGTCTTTCTAGTTACAATAAAAAAAACTAAAAAATTAAATTAGCTTTTTAAAGTCTCATTTAGTCAGTTTCATTTAGAAAGAAAAGCAAACTTAATCCATCTAGACTACCATACCTAGGCAGCTTCCCAGGGACAAGTCAACATTTAAGTCCTATCAGAGGAGCAAACTTATGCCTTTTTCTGAACCCCAAATAGGCAAAGTTCTTAATCATTTCCCTCTAAATTCTTACTGTTTACATACCACATTCTCTAGATTGAAACTTTTGGTGGGTATAGTAAGGACTTTATAATCTCCCCTTTTTGCGAGATCAATATAATCTCCATCTACTGCCTGCTTTTTATACATTAGGGAATTCTATAAACTAAGCGAAAAAATCAGTAACAGTGGTGGCTGACGCGCTGGATAATTTAGAAATGCAGCCAGCTGACAGCTGATTCTTCAGTGACTCTACTTATATTGACAGATGTGAAAGAAAATGCTGAAGTTGTCAGTCTGCTTCTATTTTTTATGAGAAAATTTTGTACTTTTTGGAGCTATGGGATGGAGGTGCATTGCAGAAATGAACTTCATGTGCCAATCTGCAAAGCAATCATTGCTCTCTCTTGTGAGGGGAATAACACTTGTGGAGCATTTTTCACCTGAGGATGGTAAAGCACCTCATTAAAATGGATTTATTAAAGCTCCAGGGCCCTCTGTAAAAGAGGAATGGTCATCTGCTGTTTTATCAAGATGGAAAATCTGGGCAAAAAGTAGTCCAAGTGACTAAATTATAGTATCAAAATTTGGCAAACTTTATGTGTTTTTTGCCCTGGTTTTATGACTGAGGTCAACGTAGTCATGAGGCATATTAGTACTTTAAGCACCAATAGATATACAAGGAAGGGGAAAATGTTGGATATGGGATTTCTCAACCTCAACACTTGACATTGTAAGCCGGACAATTTTTTTTATTAGGGGTAAAGCTGGGGTCTGTTTTATGCATTGTAGCATATTTAACAGTATCCCTGGCCCTACTATATTCAAGGAGCATTCCCTATTGTGATCACCAAAAGATATCTCTGGACATTACCAGATCTCCCACTGGGGACAATATTCCTACTCTTCTTTCATTGAGAACCATTCTGCTTAATGTAAACTGAAAAGGGGGACAAAAACCACATCTAGATTTTAGTACTGGAACTTTAGAAGAGTATGCAAAGCTTCACATGGACAATGTCCAAAGGTAAGATGCAAACACAAGCTTGATTTAAGCAAACATTGTAATAAAACATTATATAAAGACCAAGAAAATTTTAGGTGGCAAGTAGTATTAAAGCTATTGGAGTAGGCAACAGTGATTTAATTTGAATAATCAATCTATTCTGTCAAAGTGAAAGAAAGTTGGCAAAAGAATGGTGAGGCCTCGAGGCCTCACTGACCAGACTGGCATACAGGAATAGATGAGTATCAGGGAAAAAACTGAGACCTGACTAGTGACATAGAATGAACCAACAAATTGTTGATTGTGCCAGACGACAAATTCTGAGGCTGAATACACTCCACATAAACCTCCTTGGGAAGTGGGTGATGCTTAGACTGCTAGCGAACGTCACCGATAATTATTGAGAGTGGCAAGGAGAGCAGGGTGATCACTGATCAGTTTTAGTCCTTTCATAATGACTAATTAGTTGTCAGATATTAATTTATCCTCTGAGTCTTTATTCAATCAATTTGGAAGCTATAATTACTACTGGATTAATTTTTATATGTTTAAATATTACTTAAATTTTTTAAATAGCAACTGTAAGAAGCATTACTATCACTGATCTTGTCATCTAGTATCTGAAAGAAATTTGGGGCTGGCATCTTTTTCACTTTCTGTAGTTTATTGTAAGCCTTCTTTTAAAAGTACTAAGAGTATTTTGAGTAAAATATACTCAAATCGTTTTAGATTTTATATGGGACATGGTGATTTTTATAATAACTTGTTATTCATTAATTCATCCAGCATGCTAGCCAGCCAGCCATCCAAACAGTCAAAACAACTCAAACATTTTTGAGCATTTATTGGTATTAAGCACACATATTTCTAAATAGAAAACAGGAAAATTTGAATAAATGGAGTCCCTGACCTCAAGTAGATCATAAAAGTTTAAGGATATGATAATTATGACAATATTAATTCATGGTACTTAAAACACAGTACAGGTAGCCATAACAAAGACATAATATTTCAGTTAAAAACAAAGAATTACTGCTGTTTCACAGGACACAAACATAGATTTTCAGACATAACAGAATCAGTAGGGGATACAGAGGTGTGAAAGTATGTCATGACCAGAGAACAGGAATACAGCTGACATGAGAAATTGGGACTAAGCCTAGAAACATAGTCAGATACAAGTTTGTTAATATTCTTCTTTGGAATGCTAAGGGATATAGACTTTGATGTTTCAGGAGAAGACTTTTATAGCAAAGGAGTGGTTTGACCAGGTTTGTGTTGTAGAAAGATTACTCTAAAGGCAGTGTAGAAGATTTATTAGACTAGAGACAGATTAGTACCAGAGAGACCAAAAGAGAGATTAGCTGGCTATTACAATGGTAGATGTGACGAATGATGATAACTTGAACTGAAGTAGTGACAATGGGATAAAAAGAAAAGAATTGATCTAAGATATATTTAGGAGGTAGTACTAAATGGAGTTGGTAATTGGGTTTATTTTATATAAAGATGTTATAAACTGAGAAACAAAAGACTAGTTTCACTGAGTCTACCTTTAGGTCAATTTGGTCTACCCATGAGCAGTTTGATAGCTGATATCAAACACAAACCATGGATATTCCCATATCATCATTATAAACAATCACATAGGGCTTTTCTGGGTAGTTTTGCCATGTGCATTTTTTTTTTCCAAAAATGCTTTGATTTAGGGGTATTCTTTTTTTTTTTTTTTTTTACCCAAACTTATCACCTTTTTTTCCTCTTCACTATCTGGAAACAGAACCACTGATCTCTCTCTAGCTTCTTGGACTCTAAGGCTATACCTTATTATATGAAAGATAGTTATGACAGGTTTTTATGTTGTACTGACTCGATTGAGATACTTTAGTGAATGAGGAAAAATCCGGTTGTAGATATCTAGTAACAGTTACAAATTTACCTGTAGCTCAAGAATTAGTACAGGGCATAATGCAAATATGAGTATTCTCAAGATTTGTATTTGGCCATTGAAGTCACAAACATGAATATAATCTTAGAAAAAATGTATAGAGTATGAGAAAATCCAAGATAAAAATTAGAATACAAAGTATTTTAGGGTTGAGTAAAGAGGTAGGGTAAAAGGGATTGTCAGTAGAGTTAGGAAGAGAAATATATACTGAAGTCAAGAGGGGGAAAATATTTCTAAAAAGGCAACAGTGGCAAATACCTCTGAGAAATAAAGCAACATAATGAATTAAAAATACCTAGCAGATTTTGTAATTAAGAAGTGCTTATAATATCAAAAATCATTTTATTAAGTAATAAAGGCAGAAGTCTTGTCTGTGGATTAGAAAGAAAATAATAAATAATGAAATAGTCTGCTCTTTCAAGGACTTGGGAAGAGCAAGGATTATGCTCTGGGAGGAATAAATGACCAAGAAAATATCTTTAAATTGAAACAAATATGCTTAGTATGCTGAGAAGAAAAGTGCAAAGTTCATGAGGAAGGGGTTATCTTTAATCAAGCAGGATCTCAAATGGAGGGGGAGGGGAATGAAATTATTAACAACGATGGACATCTGTCTTGGAGGTGAGATGAGGCACCTTCCTTTGAGACATACACAAAAGAAGAAAGAATACATGTGAAGAAAAAAAGTGGTAGGTAGATAGAGAGATGAATTTAAATGTGTGAGGAGGTAAGTTGATAGAGCTCATGTTTCATAGCCTTTTAGATTCTGAGAGGAGCAAGAGGCAAGATAATTTGCGAGATTTGAGAGGAGAATGGGATAGATTGTAAAAATATAATAAGGGCTTGGAAGAATTCAAGGGAGAGATGCAAAAAGGAACAGCCCAGAGAGCAGTAAAAGAAATTTCATGTTTTATTGAAATTGTTTACTGAGGCTAGATATATATATATTTTTTTACATCATAGTTTAGTAGCATATTTGTAGAAGCTGACATGTTAGATGATTAGGTCTTGGGATGAGAATCACCTGTATGAATTCTTCAGAAGGACAAAGAAAAAGAAGAAAGGGAGAATTAACTTTTATTTATCCTCTATCTCTACTGATTAACTTTATACATATTACCTCATTTAATTACCACAAAATGTTCAGAGGTAGAAATTATTTCTATTTTACTTAAGAAGAATCTAAAGTTGAGAAATCATAGTACCTTAGAGCAGGCCACAGTTTCTCAATGAAAGAGACATGACTTTGACCTGTGCATGTCATATTTTATATTCAATTCACTTTCAACCAAATTATAGTAGGCAAGAATTAAGAATTATCTGAAATCATCAACCAGTGGGTTTAGAGGGAGTAAAGAAAGCAGATGAAACATAGACAGGGCCTTTGAAGAAATAGAATAAAGAAAGTTCAAGAAAAAGAGCAAGTAAACATCATTGACTCAGTGGTGCTTTTGGAGCATAACCATAGGGAATGTAAATGGAGAAAAGGGTATAACCAGAAAGTGGAAATTGGTTAGGTCAAGATTTGAAAAATGAAGAATATCCAAGTGATGGAGAATCTTGGTGGGAGGTCCTAAGAATTTTTCTTTAAAGTAAAGGTGAATTATGCTGAATTTCGTATATCAAGGAACAATGATATTGGGACATCAGTTAACTTAGCCAATTAACCATGTGAAAGCTGAAATGGTCCCGATAGTGCAAGAACTTAGGTTGGCAAAGAAGAGAATGAATCAGATAATTGAGATATCAAAGAGATCAGGATAAAAATTCTCAATCTGACACTTTTAGATGCTACCTTTGGAAATAACCTTTCTAAATATAGAGAGACAAGGGCCTCCAGAATAGATAGAGAAGAAGGGTTTAGTTTATGCTTTGTTTTTAACCAGATTTTCAATAAAAGTTCTACTCCCCGTTAATCTTTCATTAAATTCACAAAATTACACTTTTTTTGATAATCTTTTAATAAGTCTTGTCTAAACCTAGAAACATTTTTTTTTCAGAATCTGTAAGTGATTTATAAATCTTTTTAGTTTACTTCAGGTAACAATGATTAAAGCAGGATGGCTTATTTCAGTGTAAAATTGACAAATCACCTTGCTCTGTTTTGCTCCTCCTCATTTATTTTGAAGTACAGAATAATAGAATAGATTAATCCTGCTCAATTTATAGTGCTGCATTATTAATCAAAACTGCTTTTTTAAGTCTGTTGTAATTATGACTCAACAAACTACAGAATTTACTACAGGGGATTTGTGCTAAGTCACATTACTGGAAAGGAGTAAAATCTGTGTGCTTTTAATTACAGTACTTCCTGTTATTTATTAGAGAAGAAGATGATTTTTTTTAGT
This sequence comes from Macroglossus sobrinus, assembly GCA_004027375.1. Classification (NCBI taxonomy): domain Eukaryota; kingdom Metazoa; phylum Chordata; class Mammalia; order Chiroptera; family Pteropodidae; genus Macroglossus; species Macroglossus sobrinus. Next base: position 545,219 of record PVKZ01000133.1, read on the forward strand.
GAGTGTCAAGAATATGAAAAGCATTTTTATTCTTTCTGTAACAAAATCAGAAGAGCAAAACACTGAAGCCAATCATAGAAATTCTCAAATGGCCTTAATCAAAGTTACTTGGGTAGAAGAATGAGCCTTATGACCAAAGATCAGTTATTTACCTCTCACTACGTGTTAATCTTTTGGGACAGGCACATGTAAATCCAATGTGATTTTTAAAAAAATCATCATCACCTTTTAGTGCCTTCTGGATATCAGCTCCTGCCAGAAGAACTAATACTACCAACAATGTAAAATTGGATATTACAAGTTCATTTGGTAAATGACATTTATAACTGGAGCAGTTTTATCTTTTATAATCAGAGAACACATTAATAGCATCTTTTCTTAAGCAAAGAGGATGTTCTTAATCTCCAAATTTCTAATCTATTAAAAAACCTCATGTATGACCTACAGTTTCATTTTGTACTTGGATTTACTCTTCTTTTTCTTCTTTTTCTTTATCCTACTTAGTTATTCAGTATATTTTCTAAAGGTGCTACAGTGGACCATTTATATTACTAGTTTTGAAAATACTGCTTCATCGGATTTTGTTTAGATTCTTTTTGTGGTGCTAATGGCTAGGTAGAATGAAAAAAAAAGCACATTGGAGAATTGAAGAGCATGAGGATAAATTTACAGCCTTATTTTTTTTTTCTTATATTATGACAAAAGATAATGGGAGTAAAGATGAACACTGAGTTGGTCAGCATATGACAGCAAATTTCAGTCTCGAACCCATATAACCATTGTGAGGCAGTTTTGAATATGGAAGGGGAAAATGTCAGTAATTAAGCCAGGACAACAGGATCAATTCAGGATTATCCTAGGCAAACCTAATGCAGGTTACTCTGCTTTTATGCTCCTTTTATTATTTAGTGCTATTTTATGTTTTTCTTTCTTTTTTTTTCTTTTCCTTTTCTCTTTTTTTCTTTTTTTTTTTTTTAAATAAAGCTGCTTTATCTGCCTTATCTGTTTTAGGTTGATTTAAAGCTACCTAAAGATGTTATTTTTTTTCTACTCTCCACTATATTTCTCACAGTGATATGCATATAGTACATCATCAATAAATCTTTTTCTAATAAATGATACATTTTTGAAGTAGATATCAGCATCCTCTACCACAATATGATCAATATGGCACACTGCCATATTTCAGTTTCACATGAAATAGCAGTTTCTGATATTCTGTCTTTTTCCTTTGTGCAATAATCCCTTCAGAACTCTTTCCGATTTTTTTCCTAAGCTCATTTAAAAATAGTATTTTTGTATTTTGTTATCTGTAGATAGATGTATGTTTCACTCAGCTTCCAGTTGTTGAGTGTATGAGGTTTTGTCCAAAATCCACCCAGTTTACACAAAATCAAATCCTTGGTAATCTTTCTAGAACATTTTTAGTGTCTTCTCTTAGCTATAACTGATTCAATTTACAGAGCCATTACAACCAAAAAAAAAAAAATACTTATGTTCCAACTATATTGGAAATTTCATGAAATACTAGAACTTTAGAAGAAAGAAAATTTACTAAAAATTTACTTATATATTACTTAAGTCAACCACCTCACTTTTGTATGTTAAAATCCTGAAAATTAAAATCACTGTCCTATGTCAAATAGTGGAACAGAGACTAATGTTAATAAATCATATGTACTTATATTTTGATCTATATATGTGGACTGTAATAATTTCATAATTGGAAAAAAATATTTTTGGATAGTGAATTGCCTCAATGATCAAAAATTTTACTATAGTGGTTTAATCAAATAAAAGTTTCTGTTTTTTAGAAAAATTAAAGAATGTAGATAAGTGATATAATGATATTAAAGAGCTTTAAAATATTAACATTTTAGGCTCTTACTGTCTTTCTGCTCTATTATCCCCAGCCTGTAGTTTAATTCTCCTGATTTCCTCATAATTTCAAAAATAACTAACTGACTTACACATTTTCTTTTTCTTTTTAGTCAGGAAGAAAAATAAAGGAATATAAATGAAGGACAGTACCTATATCTGGAAGGCAAATCATCCCCAGAAGTCCTAGAAGACTTCTACTGAAATGTCATTGACTATCCATGTCTGTAAGAATGATGGGAGATTAGGTTATTTTTTAAAAACTGACACATTATCACACACACACACACACACACACACACACACGCACATACACACAAAACACACACACAATATTTTCCTAATAAAAAAGGCATCTAGCAGCATCTGCTACAATTGGCTTATGTAGGAAGGGAGTTTATGAAAGTATCCTAGTATCTCTGGGAAGGCTAGAGAGCCAGACTAAACCCATAGGACCAGGAGGGACACACAAGAAAGCCTCAGTACCATTCTGGTGGAAACACCATTCTCACTATTTCACACCAATGTCTCACTATCGGGAACTTAATAATTATCCATTGCACACCTTCTTTCCTCAAGGAGCTATACCCCAATTTGCAACTTATTTTTCTGCAAACATTCTTTTTTGATAATAGTGATTATCTATAAAACTCATATCTCTGGTGATTTAATTTAATGAATTAATTAAGTCAAACTTGGTTGATCATAATGAAAGATTATGTGAAGCTATCCTTATGTTATCACTTTTGCTGACATTTTTACATCACAAGTACTATGCTTTAATGTAAAAAAAATAAATAGTGATGTAGATTGAGAACTTATGTTCCACTGTAAGGCATTAATAAAGGGATATTTTGGAGATAAAGTCTTTTCTAAGTACCTGAAAGAACATTAAGCAGGGAGTTAATCTTGGTAATGTGACTTATCATTTTAGTTTTTGGAGTCAGAAGGTTCAGATTAACATCCAGACACCACAACTACTGTAAAGTGAGCTTGACTGAGTGTCTTCAACCAGTGTTTTAGAGGTAAAAAGGGTATGTATGCGATGACACTGTCATAACCCATGAAGGGCTACATGTCCTTTACATGCAAAGCTGTAGGGGTCCTGAGCTTTGTTTTAAACACTTGGATGCTTCCCCCTGCTGCTTTGTTTAAGTCATTTAACATTTCTGGGTTTTAATTACTTCATTAGTAACATAGACATGAAATTACTTACTTTTGTTATTATAAGAAGGATATAATGAGATCGATTTTTAAGAATAAAAAAAAGAAGAAAAAATCTATTGGTTTCCTAGGAGCTTCATAGAAAATGGTATTTACAGTGGCAGAGGAGGAAAAATCCAAGAGAATAGAACAAAACATACCTGGTCAAATAAAAGAGATCAAGTTATACATTGGAAAAAATTAAAGCTAGAGACTGAAAAAGAGAAAACTCTATAAAACCTTAAAAAGTAGAACTAGTGGCTTTAATATTAGGTCAAAGAAAGTGGTAATAGAGCAGGCCAATATTTCCCTTCACTAGAATACAGTTATGGGTTTCCAAAGCTGATTAAAAGAATTTCATATGTAACTTTCATTTGGCTATATTCAATAACAGTAACAGGAAAAATAGGGTATTTTTGCTGTCTCATAGAGTATTCTTTGGATGGCATTTCACATTTTCTCTTTCAGCATCAATATACTTAATTTATAAAATAGAGTTTGTATTTAAAGGGAATGTGATAGTGTATGAGGAGGCAGGGTTTGTCATGGAACCATCTTGCCAAACATTTATTTAAAATTCTGTTTTTTTGTTGTTGTTGTTGTTGTTCATGACAATTTTAAATACTTGGTATAATTGGATTATTTTTTTTTACCTTGGATCTATTAGATCAAAGCTTAAGTTTTTAGGACACTAATGTGCTCATGTGTGTGTGTGACCCAACTCAGGAGATCTTTTGTCAAACAATTTGTTGGAAGGGCGTGGTTTCTATTGATTGAGAAGACTAGTGTCAGAATTTGTCTGTGAGCTTCTTGATGTTTTTATAGTTTTAGGGGCAGAAATGAGGAAAGGCAATAATTTATTTGTTGAATACTGTGTTTTGTTGGGTGTCTGTAGTGTGAAAACCATTAAATATATTATCTTTTCAAATTTTCATTACATTCTGTAATGTAGGTATTGACCTTTTGTAATGAGAAAGCTGAGACTCAAAGTTACAAAAAGAATACTCAGTAGAACCAGGGTTTAAACCATGTTTGAGCGACTACAATGTTTTTGTAGCTAATGACTACATTATTCTGCTCATTTTTCCATTTAAAACATCTTTTCTATCAACTACCAAAATTAAAAAAATATATATCACATACTTCCAGGAAGGTATTCTCAGTTTCGTCGGTGATAAAATTTCTTTCTCAACATTTCTGGTTAAAAGATGCCACCAGAAGAACAAATAATAAAACAAAAACTCACTGGTTTGTAGGAAAATTTAGTTATTAATAGAGATTAGAAAACAGAGTAGGTAGACTTACTTTAGATTCAACTGACAGCATTTGATGTGTTTGCTATTAAGAAATTAGAAATCTAATCACAGTTGTTGAAAACAGTGTTTTGTTTTTGTTTTTGTTTTTTTCACAGAAAGAAATGGGAGGAAGGCAGCATATTGGTACAAGAGAGATTTTGCATTTAGGACATGCACATAAAAAAGGTGGTAGAAGTGAAAAAAAAAAGGCAGAAGCAGAGAAAACACTTCATAGTATTCTTGTGTCTTTGTTTCATGAAATAAATCACTGCTCATCACACAAGCAAAATACTTTTAATTTGAGGTTTGTTAATCTTCAAAGAATGATTTTAAATTGCATTTAAATAATAAATTGAAAATTTTCAGACTTTGAATATTCTCAATGAACTCTGTCATGATGATTACCCTTAGTTGTTGCTGCTAGTATCTAAGGCATATAAAGATCCCATAGAATTTTTAATCTATAATTGTTTCTAATTTTGACTTTTCAAATGTTCTCTGAAGAATTATGACTGTCCCCTAATGTACAGTCTAATTGTTTGATTAATTAGTCCCCACAGAGTATATCAAAAAGTAGGGGGTAAACTGCTCCATGCTATGCTCCAGAAGCAATTTACATCATACTTGAGGCTACCTGACTCCACCAGTGAATGAGATACTCAGAAAGAATTTCTCAAACTTTAACATTTCAGAAGGTATAGAACAGCTGAAGGCTAAAGTCTCATTAAAAAATGAGATTTGTTCAAGTTACCCATCCTCCTACTCTGGTCAGCTTAATTGGTATGTCAGTCTATGCATCTTTCCTGTGATAAAAGTCCAAACGTCTACTGATTCTACCAGTATGACTACCAAATTTTAAGGGGCTCTGGAGTTGCTTATAGACAATGGGGCCATTCAGTGAACCTTGTTATTTAAGTTGATAAAGAAGCAGACTGAGTACAGGAAAAAGCATATCCACTTGCATTATTCTAGTTATCAGGTTATTCTAGTTATCAAAAGAGAATTGGAAATAGGAAACCACTGGCTTATGTAATAATGCCTTTTTAAAAATCTTTTCTTTTCTCTCTCTCTCTCTCTTAAGAATAGAGAAATTAAAGGTAACAATAAAATGAAAACGGTCTTGGATAAGACAGATTTCAGTTTGTGAAACAGGAAAGAAGTTTGAAAAGAAGAAAAATACAGTTCTAAAAAAAATTTATATCCTAAAATCAAATTTTCTGTTCCTTTTTTTTGTTTGTTTATGCTAACACTCTCTCAGCATGGTACTCTCCCTGTTGTGTGTGTTTTACAATATCTTTTGTTGAACCTAATGTGGCCTAGTAAACTGTTTTGATTAATAATATCAGCCATAAGATTTTTAAGTGATGGGGTTGGACTGTTAAAAAAAAAAAAACAACAAGTAAATCAAGTCAGATGTTAAATAGACCTTTAGTTATAGTTGGAGGCACATTTCTTGTCCATGAAATGAACAAGAAAGTAGGAAAACTCGAATTTCTGGAAACATTATGAAAGGCATAAATAATATCTCTAGCCAGTTATAGAAACAGTAGTTGGAGCCTATCATGAGTTCAGGTGATTAAAGGAAAGGATGACCAAATGCCCATGAAAAATGCCAGGATTCCATCTCCACAGCGACATTACAGTGTCTTTAAATAGCCCTGATTCAGTCATCTCTCTCATTTCCAGAAACTAATTCTACTAAGTGAAGTACATGAGCACAGTTGTATGTACATCTTCCTTTTGAGAAACGGTTAATTATTATTTAGCTAACTAAGCTCATGTCTTGACACCTTTAGAGCTTTATCTTCTATTACTCTGTTTACATTTCTTACCTTCCAGTCATGCCAAGTTATTAATGGCTACCTAAATATGTTTTCTGTTCTTGTCTTTCTAATGCTCTTCTGTCAGCTAGTATGCCCTTTCTTCTATAGTATTTCATTTGTCAGATCCTGGCTACTCTTTTGCCTCTTTTCTGAAGTCTTTCTGTTGTTCCCAGCCACAAGAAAATCTCTCTCCCTTGTATTCCTCTTGTGCTTTTTAATCTCTCTGATGGAATTTATATTTTACTTTATATTATGATTATATCCTCTACTGTAGAAAAATGTTCTTGAGTGACTCATCCTTAATATGATGAATATTTTAATAATCTAGTTATAATTTCTATCTTGTCAATTGAAAACAACATAAAAGAAAAGAATGAAGATGTTTTAAGATGTTATTTTTGTTTAGTTTTTATACTACACTTTAAAAGTTATGTAATGACATTCAGAAATGAGTGTTTGTATATTAATGATGAAATAAGAAGTAGTTTAAATGGAGGAAGGGTGAAGTTAGGAAATCTGAATGCCTTGCATAAAATGTCATCCAGTAAGCATTCAATAAAACTTCAGTCATTTCTCATTTTATTCATTAGCAAATGTATTAGAGAAATATAAGTGGTAAGATATTTGTGGACAAGTTACTCAGAAACTATAATATGCAGGGCAACAAGTTAGCGACATAGTAAGTTATCTCAGGTCCTTACAACAACCATTCATGATAGATATTATCTGTTTACACATGATAAAATGAAAGATTATAAAGAGTAAATGACTTACTAAAGGGCACATAGATAATAAATATAGCCAACCATTGCAAAGCCTGGCCTTAAAAATGCCAATCTTTATACTAACAAAAGAAATCTCAGTAAGAGATAAAGACAAGGTAGCTGACAAAGAGGTATATTTCTGCTTTATTTATCAATTGATTGATTGATTATCTCATTTATTTGACAATATTTTTCAGCCCCATTTTAGCCACTATTCTAGAGGCTGGAATATACCAGTAAACAAATATATTTGGTCACAGAAGAGCTGCTCAATCTTTAACCATCACATCTACATTCTAGGCAAAAGGAAGGGGAAAGAAGAGACATATTCTAATGTTATCCTTTTAAAGGAGTTTTACTGGAAGTCATTCTTAAACCCTTTTCTTATAGCTTGCTGGCCAGTACTTAATCATATTGTCACCCTCATCTGCAGGGCAGGTTGAGAAGTGTAGTTTTCAGTTATGCACACTAATATTACAACAATATGTATTTAAAGTTAAATTTGTGGAGAAAAAAAATGTACAATGGCTTTTGGAGGGCAGCTAGCAGTCTCTGAGACTTCGCTCCAAAACCATTATAAACAGAGTAACCAGAGTGATCTATCAGTATTGTCTGGCTGTTAACTGATTCAACCCAGGACCTACAAAGGATTTCTAGCCCATAGCTGGGGTACATATCCTTCCTTCTCTATTTATTCCTCTTTTTTCTCCTCGTTCAGTCTCCTTAATTTCATCATGTCTTTATATACAAAAGCATGGACATTTTACTTCACTCACTACTCTCTTTTTGGCTCAAATAAGTTATACATATTTCAGCATAATCAAGGATAAACCAAGATGTCAGGGTAGGTACACAAGAGATATTAATTATGGGAGACAAGAAACTAAAAAAAAAAGGAAAGCAATAAGAAATAATATACAAGTGGAAAGTTTATTTATGTTAAATTTAAATAATTGCCAAAGGATAGAAAACATATACATTTAATTGTTCATGTGACTAAGAATTAGAAAAGTGCTTTGTAATCAATATTATTAGTTTATCTGTTTTTTTTAAAGAAGATAAAAGATTGCCCTATTTTTAAAATAACATTATTTAGAGAAATATTTTTACTTAGAAAATGATGAGAATGAAAAGAAAAAGATATCTTCAAAAGTGAATGTCATACATAGTAGTATAGAGAACAGGAAATCTTAAGATATTGAATGTTTGGGGATGTTTAAATTAATCTCTTTCAGCAGCTGTTTCACTTTGTTTTGAAGAAACAGCTGGAATCTCATAGGTTTAAAAGTAAAGATTTGAAAGAAAAAAAATAAACACACATAGACAAGATGTGTTGATCATTACCAGCCACATATAGTTTATATTGTGTATTTAAAAATGGATTTAATTAAGCAAGTGGAGCAGTGTTCCTCAGGCCTTGCTAATTAACTAATAAAACTCCCATCACTCCTAATTGTCTTAAATAGAGACAATTATTACAAAACTGACACAGTTGCTGCTAAAGAGAAATTCAATGTTTCTTAAAAATAGCAACAATTGGACAAGCGAAACAAATCAAATCAAGTGTGCTATTAAAAATACTTCTTAAATATCTATGTTCTTGATAGTTATTGATGATAAATCCAATGTAAAGAAGAAAATTTGTTAGATCACATAATCTACTATTTATAAATTTAGGGGTAATTCATTATTTCAGGAAAGACACAACTAAAATTAGATATGATTTTTTGGAGAGATCTCATATAAGTTGTATTATGTATAACAAACTGAAAAACATACTCATATTTTTAGAATATTTTAGAATTAAGTTCCAGTGTATACTTATGGTATTACATTAAAGCATGATTCAGTAATCTAGAGTTGATCCAATGTCTGTATATCAGTTTTCCACATAGTTAGTTTAAATCTGGGCTATATTTTATATTATTCGGGAAATGAATAAACCATATAGACTGAAGAGAATCCACCTGCAAAAATTAGTCCTTTCAGTCTATGTCATCACAGAGAGTTGATAATAGTTAAAGGGTATAGATAAACATAAATTAACCATATTTTTATTAGTAATAAATAGATTTTTGAGTCAGTATGTTTAGTCATAGTGTAATTTTTTTTTAATTGACTCCTGAGTGTTCTTTTTAAATAGAGAAATAAATGACCTGATGATTAGCCTATGGGAAGGAGAAGATGATAAATACATACCTTTACCAGCTACCAAAGACAAGAGTCATCAGCTAAGTTATACAACTTTTATAGGTATAGTAAAAAATGGGTATAGCCTACTAATTTTCTTATTGTTAGTGGATATCAGCAGTTTTGCAAAATGAGGCTATAATGAATGGTGTTTGAATAAAACACTCAATTCAAGACATTTGTCTTTAAGGTTTTACTTTTTTTTTTTATGGGAAAAGGCACATCACCAAGAAGAGATAAGTACAGTATGCTTCTAGATATTTTTAGAGTTAATTGGATGTTGAAATGTTAAAAAAAATTTCTGATTATGACTTGTAACTTCCTTCATGATTCCATGTTCTTACACTATATTTTCTATTCTGCAACAAAGTTATACAAGGTAAAATATCAAAGTGGCTAGATTAATCCCAATTTATATAAAAGGTATAGGTTTGCATATTAAGATTATAATATACTCTCCTTCTGGAAACATAGTGGAGTGAGAGACATTCCCAGATCTCTCCCCTTGAAATAACAATAAGCTGAACATCTAAAACTCAACAAAAAAACACCCAAACTACACGCCAACATGTCTGAAAGTGAGATCTGCTTATAAGAGCTACCAAAGGTCAAAACCTCAGGTGTCAGGTGGTGGTCTGAGAGTAATAAAGAAGCTACCTCTCACAGCTGCCAGAGCTCCCTGTAGGATGAAGGGTAGGGAAGAAGGAGCAGCAAGTTCACGTGTTGAGTTCCCTGAACACTCCTGCCTGGGATAGCTGAGGGCTCCCCGTGTATGGCAGGGTAAAGGGCCCAGTCATCAGGGCAGAAAGCAGAGAAGAGGGACAGGACCACAAAGAAACAACAGCTGATTTTTGCTGGCTGCAATTACAAAACCAAGGCTGACCCACATTCCCTAACCCTCAACCCAGAGGGCACCTCCCCCTATGCCCTCCAACATAGATCACCAGGAAGCCACAGGGGAATCTGAGAAAATGCTGTCCAGACTGTTGCTCACACTGACAGGGACTAACACTGAGGGTAATGAGCGTGATTAAATATCCACAAGAAAATAGAAAAGCGTTAAGACTTTACATAAAGCAGGGATCCAAGAGGCTTAGACACCAAAAGAAATCACCTTCTTTACAGCAGGCTAAAGAGAGACCTTTATATATATATAATAAATCAAGTTTCTGGAAAAACAGCAGAATACACTTCCATTAATGCCCAGTTGGAAAAATAGTCCATTAAACACCATGAACAACCAACGTGACAAGGCATCTCAGAAAGAAAGAGAAAAACCTCCAGAAAAGAAGCTTACAGACATAGATATATACGACTTAAATGACAGAGAATTCAGGATGGCACTTCTGAAAAAACTCAATGAGATCCAAAACAATTAAAATCAACAATTTTAAGAATTAAAAAAATAACTAGATGAGCAGAACAAGGAGATTGAAATGCTCAAAAAGAACCAAAAAGAACTTCTGGAGATAAAGAACACACTGTAAGAGTTGAAAAATGAAATAGCAAGCTTGGGAAATACAGTCGATCAAATGGAGGAAATGATCAGTGATATTAAAGACAGAAAACTAGAATTAAATTATAATGAAAAAGAGAGAAAATGAAGAATAAAAATAATAAAAGAGAAATTCAAGAATGAGCTGATATCATCAGGAAAGAAAACATAAGAATAATGGGTATTATCGAAGGTGAGGAAAAGAAGCAAGGACTAGAAACCATTTCCAGACAAATACTTGATGAGAATTTTCAAAATCTAAGGAATGAGCTAGAGCTTGGAATTCAAGAAGTCAACAGAATACCCAATATCTCAACCATAAAAGACCCTCACCAAGACACATTGTATTAAAGTTATCAAAAATCAATGACAAAGACAGAATTCTCAGGGCAGCCAGGGAAAAGAAGACAGTAACTTATAAAGGAAAACCCATTAGATTATCATCAGACTTACTAAGAACAGGGCATTATAAGCTTAAATAATAAGATAATTGCTACTGCAAAATAGTAATGAACATTTAGCATACATAGGAACAAATTGAGATAACTGAAAAGGTAAGGATTCAAAGATCCAAATTTGCAGTGGGGAATGGAGATAAGGCACATGCAGAAGAAAATAGATGACATGTTCATAATGGTAACCACACGCCAAAGATTCAGAACCTTTGTATGTAACATAAAACAGAAAGACTAGAGGGAAAACTCACAAAAGCAAACCAAAATAAAGAAAACAGAAGACAAGGGCAAGGAAGCAATGGAAATACCGAGCTACTAGAAAGCAAAAGATAAAATGGCTATAAGAAGACCTCATATTTCAATAATCACCCTAAATGTAAATGGACTGGACTCACCAATAAAAAGGCACAGAGTTGCAGATTGTTTCAAAAAAGAAAACCCAACCATATGCTGCCTTCAGGAAACACATCTCAGCTTCAAATACAAATATAGACTCAAAGTGAAAGGGTGGAAAATGATATTTTAAGCAAATGGCATTCAGAGAAAAGTGGGAGTAGCAGTACTAATATCAGACAAAATAAATGTTAAAATAAAGATACTGAGGGATACTTCATAATGATAAAGAGAATCATGCACCAAAAAGACATAACATTTATTAATATTTATACTCCCAATCAGGTAGCCCTAAAATATGTAAAGCAATTACTAACAGAACTAAAGGGAGAAACAGACCAAAACACTATTATAGTAGGGACCTAAATACCCCACTTTTGGATATGGACTGATCATCCAAACAGAAATCAATAAAGAAATACCATCATTAAATGACACATTAGACCAACTGGACATAATTGACATTTACAGAGCCCTCCATCCCAAAACAGCTGCTTATACATTCTTCTCTATTGCACAAGGAACATTATCAAGAATCAACCACATAGTGGGACACAGAGATAGCCTTAATAAATATAAGAGAGTTGAAATCATACCAACCATCTTCTCTGATCACAATGCATTGAAACTAGAGATCAACTGCAAAAAGAAAGCATAAAGAATCACAAATACATAGAGATTAAACAACATACTACTGAAGAATAACTGGGTCAGAGAATAAATAAAAAGAGAGATCAAGAAATATGTAGAAATGAATGATAATTATACTACAACATATCTAAACTTTTGGAACATGGCAAAAAAGGTCATAAGAAGAAAGTTTATATCATCAGTCCTATCTCCAAAAACAAGAATGAGCCCAAATAAACAACCTGATTTCTTTATCTTAAAAAATAGAAAAGAAACAACAAATGAAACCTAATGTCAGCAGAAAAAAAGAACTAATCAAAATTAGAGCAGAAATAAATGAAAAATAAAGTAAAATAAATGATAGAAAAAAAAATGCACCAAAGAGCTGGTTCTTTGAGAAGGTTAATAAAACTGACAAACCCCTGGCTACCCTCACTGAAGAAAAAAGAGAAAGGACACAAATAAACAAAATCAGAGATGAAAGAGGAGAAATTATGACTGACATCGTAGAAATACAAAGGATCATACAAGAATATATAAAAAAAGTATATAACATTAAATTTAGTAACCAGTAGTTAGAAAAATACAACCTTCCTAGACTGAATCAAGAACTGGAAAATCTAAATATACTGATCAGCGTATGGAAATTATAACAATCATCAAAACCCTACTAAAGAGTAAAAAGTCCAGGACCAAATGGCTTCACCAGTGAACTCTACCAAACATTCAAAGGAGACTTAATACCTATTCTCCTTAAACATTCCAAAAAATTGATGAAGAAGCAATACTTCTCAACTCATTTTGTGAGGATAATATTACTCTGATACCCAAACCTGGTAAAGATAACACACACAAAAGCTACAGACCAATATCTCTGGTGAACACAGATGCAAATTCTACATAAGATACTACTGAAGCAAATACAGCAACATATTAAAATATTATATACCACAATCAAGTGGGCTTCATCTAAGAGGCACAGGAATAGTTCAACAGATGCAAATTAATTAATGTGATATACCACATAAACAAATTAAAGAACAAGAATCATATGATCATATCAATAGATGCAGAAAAAGCCTTCGACAAGATACTGCATCCATTGATGATCAAAACACTAAATGAAATTCGTATAGAAGGAAAGTACCTTAACATAATAAAGGCCATCTATGACAAACCCTCAGGCAACCTTATACTTATGGTGAAAAATTAAAAATCTTTCCTCTACAATCAGGAACAAGGAAAGGCTGTCCACTATTGTCACTGTTATTCAATATAACATTGGAGGTCCTAGCAAGTGCAATAAGTGAAGAGAAAGATATAAAAGGCATCCAAATAGGAAATGAAGAAGTCAAAATGAAGAAGTCAAATTTGCAGATGACATGAATATCTATATAGAAAACCCAAAAGACTCCACAATAACACTACTAGAAATAATAAGCAAATACACTAAAGTCTCTGGATACAAAATCAATGTTTATAAATCCATAGCGGTCCAATACTCTAATAATGCAGCATCAGAAAAGAAGTGGAAAGTAATTTTTTTTGCAATTAAAACAAAAAAAATAAAATAGCTAGGAATAAATCTAATGAAACAAGTGAAGGACCTATATAATGAAAACTATATTAAAATAAATCAAAGAAGATAAAAAGAAATGGAAAGATACTTCTTGTTCTTGGATTAGAAGAATTAATATAGTTAAAATAACCATATTACCGAAAGCATTATACAAATTTAATGCAATTAAAGAAATAGAACAAAAAATCATCACATTTGTATGGAAGCACAAAAGGCCCCAAATTGCCAAAGCCATCCTAAGAAAAAAGAATGAGGCTGGAGGCATGGCTCTATGCAACTTCAAATTATACTACAAAATGACAATGGCATTGTATTGGCAGCAAAACAGACACATCGACCAGAGGAACAGAATTTAGAGTCCAGAAGTAAACCCATATTTATATGGATAAATACTTTTTGACACTAAAACCTAAAATATGCTGTGGAGAAAGGAAAGCCTTTTTGATAAATGGTGCTGGGAAAACTGTAAAGCCATCTGCAAAAGAATGAAACTAGACTATTGTCTATTACTACACACATACCAAAATTAACTCAAAATGGATTAAGGACCTAAATATAAGACCTGGAAAAATAAAACATATAGAAGAAATAGCTAAAATAAATGAATGGGACTACATCAAACTAAAAAGCTTTTGCTCAGCAAAAGAAATCATCAACAAGGTAAAGAGAGAATCATCTGAATGAGAAAACACATTTGCAAGCAAAACTTTCTATAAAGGCCTAATATCCAAAATGTACAAAGAACTCATAAGACTTAATAACAACAAAAACAATTGATCTAATTAAAAAAATGGGCAGAGGATCTGAATAGACACTTCTTCCTAGAGGACATACAAATGGCCAACAAATATATGAAAACATGCTCAACATCACTAGCTATTAGGGAAATACAAATCAAAACCACAATGAGATACCATTCTACACCTATTAGATTAACTTAATCAACAGGGCAATTAATAACAAATGTTGGAGAGGATGTGGAGAAAAGGGAACCCTCATACACTGCTGGTGGGACTGCAAATTAGTACAGCCACTATGAAAAACAGTATGGAAGTTCCTCGAAAAAATAAGAATTGATCTACCATATGATCCAGCAATCCCTCTACTAAGTATTTACCCTCAAAGACTTGAAAACTCATATCCAAATAGATATTTGCACATGATGTTCATAGCAGCATTATTCACAGTGGCTAGAACATAGAAGCAACCATGTGTCCTATGATAGATGATTGGCTAAAGAAGCAGTGGTACATATATACAATGGAATATTACTCAGCCATAAGAAGAGATGAAATACTGTCATTTGTGACAACATGGATGGACCTCAAGATAATCATGCTAAGAGAAATAAGCCAGACAGAAAAAGTTGAAAATCACATGATATCACTTATATGTGGAATATAAACCTAAAAGCAATAAATGAACAGGACAAACAGAGACTCATGGACATGGAATATAGACTAGTGGTTACCAGAAGACTATAGACGAGTGGTTACTAGTGAGGTGGAGGAGAAGGGGGAAGGTAGATGGGATGAAGGGGATCAAATATATGGTAGCTGAAGAAAACTGGACTTTAGGTGATGAACACACAATAGAATATACAGATGTCAAATGATAATGTACACCTGAAAATTATATAATTCTTTTAACCAATGTTACCCCTATAAACTTAATTTAAAAAAATAAAATAAATCTTTAAATTAAAAAAAGTTTATAATATAGAGTAATACAAACCTGTTTAAGGTCTGAAAAATGTAAATGAGTGAATTATTTTTTATCGTGTTAGTAGAAAGGTGTCATGAATGTATTGTGTTAGTAGATTTCAGAGTGATGAGAGAGGCTACTCACAGAAGCTGTCCCGAATTCACTCTGGTAGATTCTTGTCCTTCTTGATCTCTCAATCAGCAAGTCCTAAAATAGCTCTTTGACCTTATAAAAGCAGTCTATCAACTCCTGTATCTATTCTCTTTCAATCAGTCACCTCTGTATTAACTTTCTTCACATTCCAGCTTAGATATAACATTCTAACAGTTCAAACTCAGTTTTACTGTTATCCTCCACTGCCTTGCTTCACTGTCTTACTAGTATTTGTACAAGAAACATTACTGAGTCAAGAAAAATAGCCTAGATGTCATACACCATCCACTCAACATAAACACAACCATACAACTCATATCCAGTTACCTATGCTCCATAAAATGTGTTTTTATAAACAGGTGTCAGTTTGATGTAACAACAAATGTTTCACCATAACTGTAGACATTGATGAAAAATCAGTGTAACAAAACTTTACTATTAACTCTTGCATTAATAAATATTTTTAAATCTCTTAGAAGTAAGAAAGAGATATCAATCATATAATTGTTACTACCTCCAATATGCAGTTTATTCACCTGGGAGCTCTTAGAAATATAAATTCTTAGGCTCCATCCCAGACCTATTACATATGGATGCACATTTAATGAAATTCTCAGGTGATTCATATACACTTCAAAGTTTTAGAAGCAGCAATAATTGAATTTTCAAAGCTATTATATAGTTTAGAGTTATCAATTTGTTTCCAAATACAGTCATAGGCACATGACTTATAGATTTTTAATGACCTTTTCTAATAAGTGCTATTTTTTGGATTTGGAATATTTATTTTTTTCCTTAATTGTGGTGAAATCAATAAAAAAATGATAGTTTTAACAAATGTAATAACTTCAATGTCTATCTAAACACTTTCATGTAATAAAATTTCTCTTTTTCTCTCCCTCATTTTATATTTGCCACTTCCATAAAGTTTAAACTGCACAGAAAACATATTTATGAATTCCTCATTCCAGCTTGAAAGACTTTAGATTATCATGCCTATAGAGAAATGCCTTTACCCTGTGGTTCTGGCCACCTGTCAACTTTGCCTAATCTTTATACTGGCCATGTAGGCAAGGTTCAACAGCAGCCATGTTAAAGGCTTGGTGGAAAGCCCTATTATTCCACCAGAAAATGGGCAAAATAGGCATATTTTATGGAGCTTTCACTGGCCTTTTCCCATCTACTTCCCTATCTTGGGGAGACACCATATCTTGCTGGAGGCATGAGTCAGTATGAAATTAACTCTCCCACAACAGGGGATCTTGTGACATCTGTCATCTGGCCTCTCCAATTTGGTGTCAACCTGTGGACTTTGGGAAGCTGTCACCATGTCAATACTGCTTATACTGTCTGTGTAAGTAATAAACTGTCACAATCTATTGAGGTCCATTGTGGCCTAATTGGCCTAATCTATGGAAGAATGGCAAGAATGGTTGGCAGCTACCACTGCTTACATACTGCTCAATGGCTTTACAATGCCACCATATTAAAATTTTATATATTTTACAGTTCAGTTATAAAATTTTGCTAGATGTTTTTCTGCCTCTATTATCTCTTTAGAATAAAAAATATGGCATCATTGCTCAGGGATTCTATATAAAACACAAAAATTCTGAATGTCTTTCTTATTGAACAATTTAAAGATTGATTTCAACTTAAGACCAAACTAACTTTTTGGTAAAAATAATAAAAAAAAATGGTCACACATAATTCCATGTGTGTTGTTACCTGGTACTATTCATAATAAAAGCAGAAAGTGAGGCTCTTTTAAAATATTTCCTCCTCACTTTTTTTTTTTTTGCTCTGTGCTTTCCTTTTTGGTGTGTCTCCTCATCTTTTTTTCAAGATTAGTGATGCAGTGGTAAGACACACAAGACTAACATATCTTATATACATACCTACCCAAAGATATGTGTAATTTAATGAGACAAAAGTCTAAAACAAGAAAAATGTAGCAGCCTTGGAAAGAAGTTAGATTAAAAATAAGTGAAAACTTGAACAAAATTATTTCCAACATAGCTATTTTAATTTTATATATTAGCTTTCTCTCCTTTTCCACCTGTCAACATATATTTATATGGTTGTAATCAATGTACATACCATTTTCATTCTATTTTTAACTCCTGACATTTTTATTTCTACATTATCCTTGTAATAATGACTAAAAACTAGATGCCTTTTTATATGGACATATTCTATCATTTTTCTATATTTTGTTATTTTTTGGTTACTATATGTGTGTCTGTGTTTTATATATTTATATAATATCTTTTTGTTTGTTTGACTACTTTTTTTTCCTTTTGTGGCATTATTTTCTTGGGTCTAGTTCACTTTCAGGGACTATAAATTAATTGCTATTAGCTCTGGACATCAGTCCTGATTTCCTCACTTACAATATCTAAGACCTTGTGAAACTTCTCTCATCTATAAAATTAGGGTAATATGGAGGCACCTACTTCATTGGGTTTGTATGGTATTTATATCAGATATCATATACAAATCTCACATAGTGCTCAGCAATAGGAAATTCTAATAACTATTACACTTAGCATTAGTATTTTTATTCCAAGGTACAAATATTTTAAAATACCAATTTACTGATTTAAAATTCCACCTGGTACTTATTATTTCACTTTAACTACACTAGCACTGGGAATTATCATTTTGAAAGATCCATGTACACAAGGGATTCTTGCTAGCTTAACATTTATAAATTGTTGCTTAAGTTGTTCTAATGATACTTCCTCTAACAAGTGAGAATTAATTTTATTCCGTATGAGTATTATTATGTTTTTTTCTGTGAATTATAATTTGTTTGTTATTTTTATTTACTGAGGTATTGACATTCTTAAAATTTTGAAAATTCTTTATTATATTTGATGATCTCAGTTTAACATTATCATTTTCTCATTGTACCTTTATTCTTTATTTGGTTTAATTAGGGAAGTAGTCTCTTTAATATTTGCTTCCTCTCTATTTTTCTATAAATTTCTGTTGAGTATAAAAAATAAAGTCTTAATTCTTATTTTATAATATTTTGCATTACAAAAGAGATAAACCAAATAATCATGGCTGTTTTTAATGTACTTGAAGGGCTGACATGTGGAGGAGTGACTGTATATTAATTATCCAGAAGTTAAAAAAAAAAGGACTAATGAGCAACTATTTTTAAGGGACAGATTCCATCATAATATTTTTTCTTTTCAATTTTTCTTTTAACATCAGATTAGCCAAAGAAGGAATTAGAATTGCTTTTCATTAAAAACCATCAGCATAAGCTGGACAGTCTCTGAGCAAAGAGATTGTAGAGGGTAAAGTGTCAGATAGTTAGTTTGTACAAATGACCTTTTGGATTTGTTCTGAAACAAAAATTTCATGATTTGTGTATGTCTCTACTTATACTGTCAAGTCTTACTGGTTACTTTTTCCTCTCATACCACTATTTCTGTGTCAATGTATCAAAGTATAATATTCTGTATTGTCTTTTTGTTTGTTTTCATGTATATTTCCTCAACTTGACTGTGAGCTCATTAAGAGAACGAACTACATAAGTCATCTGTGTCTTTAATATGTTGTAAAGTACTTAATATATAGTAAATAATAGATGTTTATTGAAATAATGCAAGAAAACATACAAGGAAAAAATAATAAAAATATATAAATGTGTGAATTCTTTGTTGTAGCACAGCACTCTTTGTTTCTCTTGAAATATCACCAACTAATTCTTAGATAATGAAAACATAATGATTTTCTTTTTTTATAGAAAATTATGTTTTTGATGTATATATTCCATGTTATCAAATACATAAAAACTCAATCTCTAGAAAAACTCAATGCTTGACGAACTACATGTGGTTCAATTTATTTTTAAAAAATAGTAAGATGATAACTATCTTTATTCTTATTGACATCAGGAACAGGAAATAACATCTCTTGAGGTAATAAACATAGGGAGATTTTGCTAAGTTATACTCTATAAAATTATAAATCTTACTTATATAAAAACTTTAATGTGCAACCCAAAATAGAGTATTTCATTTTAAAAATGTGCTAGTACAGAATTTACTGTTTTAGAGACAGTAAGGTAATAGAGAGACAGAAAAATACTGCTAAATAAATCTTGGAAAAACTTCATTGACTAGGACAGTCTGTCACATTAAGCAGATCCCTTCAGTGAGGAACTGGTTTCCTTAGCTTTAGAGAACTACTTCACCTAATGCCGTTCCCTTTCCCAGTGAAGCTCACATCAGCTACCAAACTTTCAGGGACTATAAAGACCTGGCTATGTTAGCCCAACTAGGAATACTTCTGAAGGGCTATCCCTGTGAGGTTGTCTAAGTTTGTTAGACACATTTTACAATTGTCTTTGCTTGGGCTGCTATAATGAAATACCACAGACTGTGTAGCTTAAAGATAAGACATTTATTTCTCACAGTTCTAGA
This sequence comes from Macroglossus sobrinus, assembly GCA_004027375.1. Classification (NCBI taxonomy): domain Eukaryota; kingdom Metazoa; phylum Chordata; class Mammalia; order Chiroptera; family Pteropodidae; genus Macroglossus; species Macroglossus sobrinus. The sequence goes on from PVKZ01000133.1 coordinate 565,223, forward strand.
GCCTGGGAAGTTCAAGATCAAGATGCTGGCAGATTAGTTTTCTGGAAAGAATTCTCTTGCTGGCTTATAGACAACTGCTTTCTCAATGTGCCCTCACATGGTAAAAAGAGAGAGAGAGAAAGTGAAAGTTCTGTTCTCTCACTCTCTTTTTATGAAAACTAATTCAACCATATGAGCTCTATCCTTGTGACTCATTAAAACTCATCACTTCCCAAAGGCCCCCCCATCTAAATATCATACACTAGGGATTAGTTTCGCTATATGGCTTTTGGGGAAATAAAAACTCACTCCATAACAGCAACTCAATTTTTCTTCCTGTATAATTGCTTTTTTTTTAATCTTCCCTTTTTAATTTTTTAACATCATGCACATGGAAATCCTGAGTTTGTATCTCAGAGAGTACAACCAGCAATAGAAACCATCACTTTTTATAAAACAAAAACAAAAATTTCAGACAATGCTGTAGAAAACTATCAACTTAAAACTCTACTTTCCATAGTAAAGTACTATTTAGTATCCTTGAGGTTTCGGATTATAAGGCAAGCTTGTGAACTTAATATATATTATCATAATTAAAATGTTCATATGACATTTATAAATTCATTCTATGTTTTTACCTACTCTAATTATTTTTGATAAGGACACATTATTTAATGGGTATTATATCATAATTCAGTCCTAGATTCTTCTCTTAACTATAATTTTTTGCCAAAATTTAAGCTAATCTTTTTAATGTTATTCCTAATCTGTAAAATGGGAGTATATGAAATTCTTTTCTTTTTTGTGTAATTTCTTGGAGGTCAAACTTTTGTGAAACTGCTTCATAAATTTTAAAACCTATTCAAGTATAAGGAAGGTTTTCTTAACAATGTATATAATATCTGTTGTTAAAGCTTACTTTGAAGGAATTCTAAATAATGGTAAAAAGTTGTATCTGCCAATAGAATAATAGTTTTCTACAGAAGCTAAATATTAGAATCAACAGGCAAATTTTAATTAAAATGTTGTTTTATTTTTAATTCATTCTAATAGGCCAATACCTTAAAATAAAGCCAGACAAAGACACTACAAGAAAATAAAACTACAATCAATATTTCTTATGAACATTGATGCAAATATTCTCAGCACTATATTAGCAAATTGAATTAAACAGCATATTAAAAGGATTATGTACCATGACCAACTGGGATTCATTCCTGGAATGCAAGGATGGTGCATCATACAATAGTAATCAGTATAATACACCACATTAACAGAATGAAGGGAAAAAAATACATAATTATTTTAATTGATGTGAAAAAATAATTTGTCAGATTTCATGAATAAAATACTCAATAATCTACAGTAAAAGAAAGCTACCTCAACGTGATAAAGGTTGTATATGAAAAACTTATAGATAACATTATACCCAATGATAAAAGACTGAAAGCTTTTGCTCTAAGATCAGGAATAAGATAAGGATGCTTACTTTTGCCACTTCTAGCCAACACAGTAGTGGAAATTCTTACCAGAGCAATTAAGCAAGAAGAATAAATAGGAGTTATTGAAATGGGAAAGAAAGAAGTGAAATTTCTCTTTGTAGATGACATGATCTTAAATGTAAAAAATTCTAAAACCCTCACAAAAAATGTAGAACTAAGAAAAAAAATTTAGCAAAGTTATTAGATACAAAGTCAAAATGTAAAAATCAGTTGTGTTTCTATACATTAACAATGAATAATCCAAAATGAAAATTAAGAAAATTTCATTCAAAATAGCATCAAAAAAGTAAAATATTTATGCATAAATTTGAACAAGGAGGTGAAAGATTTGTACAATGAAAACTACAAGATATTTCTGAAAGAAATTAAAAAAGACATGAAATGAATGGAAAGATATTTTGTGTTCATTTATTGAAAGACATTCTTACTAAGATGTCTCTAAGAATCAGTGCAATCACTATCAAAATCTCAATGACTTTTTTTTAGAAAGAAAAAAATCCATCCTAAATTTCAGATGAAATCTCAAAAGACTCAAATAGCTAAAACGATCTTGAAAATGAGGAATAAAATTTTTCCTGATTTTGAAAATTATTACAAAGCTCCAGTAATCAAGATCATGGAGTATTGGTATGAAGACAGATGAATAGACCAAATAAACAGAATAAAAAGCCCAGACATGACTTTAAAGTCAAATTACTTTTGACAAGGGTGCCAAGAACATTCAATGGTTAAAGGAAATTTTTTTGAACATATGGTGTTGGGAAAAATGGATGTCACATTCCAAAAAATACAATAAAGATGAATCCTTACTTTACACCATGTACAAAAATTATCTTAATATAAATAAAAGATCTAAATGTAAAGCCTAAAGCTATAAAACTCTTAGAAGAAAGCATAGAGAAAAATTATTTTTTAAATACACCAAAACTGGATGCATAAAAAAATGTATAGATAAGTTGGACTTCATTAAAATTAAAAACTTATGCATAAAAGGATACTATGAACAGAGGGAAGAGGCAACTCATAGAATGAGTAAAAATATTTTCAAATCATATATCTGATAAGAGTTAATATTTAAAATATATCAAGAACTTGTACAACTGTATAACAACCACTACAGACAAAGCCCCCACCACAAAAAAATACAAACAATTAGAAATGGGCAAAGGACTTGCATAGACATTTCTCTAAAAATGTACAAATGGCCAGTAAGCACATGAAAAGTTGTTCAGTATCATTAGTCATTAGAAAAATGCAAATCAAAACCATATGAAATACTACTTTACAACCATCAGAAAGTTACAAAAAACAACAAAACAAAACAAAATAAAACAAAAAAATAACAATAACAAGTGTTGGTGAGACTGTGCAGAGATTGAGACCTTTTTATAATGCTGATAGAAATATAAATGGCACAGTCATTGTGGCAAATAATATGGTGGTTCCTCAAAAAATTAAACATAGAATTATTATATGATACAGAAATTTTAATTCTGGTTATATAGCCCAAAGAATTGAAAGCAGGAATTCAAACAGATATTTGTACACCAATGATATAGCAACCTTATTTATAATAGCCAAAATATAGAAGATATTTAATGTTCACTGGTGGGTGAGTGAATAAATAAATGTGGTATATACATACAATGAAATATTATTCACTCTTAAAAAGGACATTTGACACTTGCTACAATGTGGATGAATGTTGAAGACATTATACTCAGTAAAACAAGCCAATTACAAAAGGACACATACTATATGATTCCATTTGAGGTATCTAGAGTAGTCAAATTCATGTAGATAGAAAGTAGTATGTCTGGGGGTTGGTGATTGAGAGAACCGGAGAGTTTTGTTTAATGGATATGGTATGGTTATGGTATTTAAGCTGGGGAAGCTAAACAGTTTTAGAGATGGATGGTTGTGCTGCAATGTGAATGTACTTAATGCCATTGAACTGTATGCTTGAAAATAGTTAACATGGTAAATTTTATGTTATCTAGTTATACCACAATTTTTTAAGTGCAGTTTTATAAGGATATACATTTTTATAACACATTCAATCTCTGTTGAATCAGAATATCTGGAGTTAGTCCCCATAATCAGTTTTTAATGAAAGGTAGCTCCTGTGCAATCATACTTGGAAATGTCTACCATGAAGTGTTTATGAGAATTCCTCATCTTCTGTTGTGCTTTACATTAACTCTTCAAAGTAGTACTATCTGGAATAAATTTAAAAAAATTCTAACAGTAGAGTTAACTGGACTTCTCAAGTCATGCTTTATTATATTCTTGATTAAATCTTAATTCAGAATTCAGAATTACATTAACTGTGCTGAGAGAATAATTTAATTACTCGATGGATCTCATTTTAACATTCTATCATGTATAGTATTGGCTGCCTGCGGTTAGCTTTAAAGGACACTCTATTATATCATTTTTATAGTCTGGGAAATGGTGACAAAAAGATTATCAAAAAGTACATTTATTCAAGTATATCTATAATAAATTTATGGCAAAGGTATAGTTTTAAGATAAAAGCATAATAGTGTGACAAAAAAAGGACTAGACTGGAATTTAGAAGCCTTGAGTGCCACCCCTAATTCTCCTACTCACCTCCATTGTACTCTACATGTTCATTCATAGGGCTCAGTTTGATGTTTCCTCTTCTATGGCTTCTTTATCTCAAATTTCATTCTCTTCCATTTCCTTCCTTTTCAATAATTTCACTACCATTGTGACTACCTTTGTTTTTCTACAAGCTTCTCCCATTGAGATTTATAGAACTTCTGCAAGCAAACTCTGCAACCCAAGTCTTTCCCATAACATTTCCATTAACCTTATTTGAAATCTCTCTCTTTTTTTTTTTGACAAGCAATATCATCTCATCAAGAACTCTTCATTAAAAATTGCTCTTTGTCTCACTTTTCCTTGTTCACTGTGATTCACATGGTAAGTGCTCAGTGGTCTTGTTTAAATGCTCAGGCAGCCACCATAGGCAGGTGGCTCATGGGCCAAAGAACTGAAGATGCGTTTTCTACTTTGCAGGTTGTTGAATTTCAAAGTAATGAAAAGTGCAGTATTTTACTTTAAATTACTTTTTAATATCAAGAAGTTTGAGAATTTTTGATTAAACATAAGAATTTCCAGCTTCTTTTTGGAATTGGAACACTAGTAAAAGAGCATCTGTCTTCCTATGTGGCAATAGTTACTTGAGACTAGTTTTCCTCTTCTAATAAAGCTTTACACTATTCACTTCACTAATGTCTGCACTATTTTCTGTTCCTTCTCTTTGTCTCAGGTGGACAGTCAGTTCCTCTTTACCATCTTATATTTTGCTGTTCTTTATTTATATACATTTACTTCCAGGCCCTGTAAGCATTTCAGTTGCAAACTTTGACCCAAATCCTGTTACTTGGTGCCACTTTTACCCCATGATATTGTCATTTATACTGCCTATGTCAGTATAATGACTAATGCCTAAGTCACAACCTCATTACTCCACTCTTATCTACTATAATATCAAAATATGTATATATGTCTTGATATTTTCTATATCTATTTCTATTTTCTAAGATAGCTTTTTCTAAACTGTTCTACAGATGACTATTCTTTTAGGTATTAGTAGGTGTTTCTCTAAAGCAGAGGAACATAAATATATTTGGAAAATATGAGTCTAAGCAAAATTGAATGGTCTTTGAATGGAACTACTTTGCATTGTGGATCTCATAGAAAGAGAAGCAGTCTGCAACATTTCCTAAGTTGTTAAACCACAAAAAAGTTTGACATCATTCTTTATGGATTCTTATGAGTTCAAAGGCATTGAGGTCATGTCATCCAATTTCTTATCTTACAAATGGGGAGCTGAAAGTCCAGGAAGGATAACAGATGTCTTGCTTTGTTTATGTTTGTGGTAATAGTAACTTTATTTTTGATGGTCTCCCAGCCTCATGCTCTTAAATTATTGCAAGATGTCCTTTATCTCCCATTTTTTTTTAACTTTTCAGCCTCATTATGAAGTGATGTCTTGCTTTGCTTGCTGCCCTGCTTGAAGAGGGAACAATTATTTTAACAATACTCTACCTAGCCAATTTGAAGAGTGATTTTTTCAGCAAGGGTGGCCTGGAGAGGAAGAAGGGCCACTAACACAATCAAAGTTACCTGGGGAGCCTAGAGACTTTATATAATACACATAATTTCCCCCTGAATCTTCTTGAAGACATACTGGTTCCTGAAGTTTCTGATATCTCTTGAGTTGTACATAATCATAAACACTTTTGTTTTTATTGTTTTTTGTTTATATTGTTTATTGTTTATAGATATGAGTATTTTGTCTCAAGAGGTAATTGCTAGATATAGACATCTTTACTTGATGTTTGTATAGGTTTAATCAAATTTTTCCTCCTAATAAGAAACATAGTATAGCAGACAGCAGATAGATGAACTTCAAGACTAGACATTCAAAAGAATAAGCATTCTAACCTAGCTCGATTTGTGTGTAGCAATAAACTTTATACTAAGTTTCTATGCTGAAGTGTTTCTCTTTGGAAATGGGTGTTATAATTTCAGAATTATTTTTTAAGGATTACATTAGAAAACTTATATAAAATGCTTGCTCACTATGGTGTAGTTCCTTTCTAAATGTTCTTCCCTTTATCCTGCCAGTTAGAATGATTAATGAAATAATTCACAGTTAGTTTCCTTATGGGAGGAGGAGGTTGAGGATTAGAGTCATTATTTTCTGAGAAAGTATTTCACTTCTCTAGAATGAGGTGTTATTTTTCCTGTAAATGATGACTTGTTGCTTTAGCAGTTTGTTGGGAGCCATTCTTGCTGAATGCCCTGTAGACAGGGTTGGAGTTGCCTGCAAGCTAGAAGTTTGCAGGGCAGGTGGGCTTGTTAGTAAAGGAGGAAGATTGGCTTAATGGATAGCTCCTTACTGAAGGAGGAAGTTTGGTTTAATGGAAAGAGTTGAACGTTTCTTGCCCCAGGGAATAAGAGATAAAAACAGAAACAAGGATGTTTTGAGAGAACTTACGTAAAGGTCAGCAATCATTTGCATATGTGTGGGTGTTGCTTCTCCTGCTCTTCCAAGGGTATATATATGCTGTGCTAAATAAACTCAGAGTGCAGTATTCACTGTTAGCCCTCCAGACTCTATCTTCTGTCTCTCTTTCTCTCCTCTCTTTTTCTCAATCCTCACTCCCCATCTCAGGAACTGTTTGCTCTTAGCCTGCTGGCTCCAGCAGGAGTTCTGTAGGGAAGAGGAGGTTCTGTTTCCTCTCAGCAGTCCATATCAATCCCCATGCTTGGTTGACAGAATACTGTGGTACATAAATATTGCAAAATGGGTGTTGGTTTATTATTTACTCCTTCTGAAGAGAAACATTGATCAAATTCAGCATATCTGTACTGGTGATTTATTATTCCATCTTATTCTTTTACAAGAGGATTAATGATTGAGTTAAAAGTCTATTCAACTATTAGAGAAATAAATATATATACTACATGGTTATTTTATTACACCAAAAGAATTTTGTCTTTAATGTTACATTGGCTTTAAGATAACTTTGAGAAGGATGTTCCAATTTTGCCAAGAGTTTTAACTGAGGGGATGTTTCCATTGATTTTTGTTTGTTTGTCTGTTTTTTTTCCCCTTTTTATGCCAAGGTATAGTATTCTGAGTTATAAAATTAACATTTGATATTTAAAGCTCATAGATAAGTCACACTAGTGGAAGTACTTTTAGGTCTAAACTCTAGAATTCTGAACTTGTGAAAAGAAAAAATTATTCCCACAAGAGAAAATAGAAGGACTAGAGAAGCCTTATTTTACCTGTGCCTAGAGAGATCACCTTGGGAAAACCAAAATTTACCATGAAAGTGTAATTGCACCCTTTATGATTTGCCATCACTGGTCTATACCTCATCTTGTTATTTTAGACATGGCCTAATGCATCTGGGTATGGGATACTACATGTTGATCAAAGGTGTCCTACTTATTGCTGTCTCTATGCCTACTCAGTCTCAGAGTTGTCTGTGTGCTTCATTTTCTAATAAATCTCTCAACCACTTTCTGCTTTCTCTTATTTTCTTGTGTATTCTAAACTTAATGATTAATCTTTTAAACTATACTTTCACCAACATCTTTGATTCTCTTGTCCTCCTAGTGTTCATTCTAACCTTGACAAAAAATCTTAGTTCTTGAACAATGCTGTAATTCTTTTTTGGTTCCACACACCTGAATTTTTGTCAGTTATTAGGAAAAAATCTCACTATTTTGAATACTGTTGGCACTAAATATTCATGTCCTTCATCTTTAGCCAGACCCAAGCACTGATCATTTGTAATTGTACATGGACGGTCAGGCTTTTCATCATTTTTATTAACAATTATACTAACCTCCACCATGCTCTTCAGTTGTGCTCCACGTGACAATCTATTACTCAATGTAGCTAAAATGCCTTAGAAATGCAACCTGGGTATAGCACATATAACAAAGAGGACTTAACCTATTGCTGAAGGTTAACCTATTAACCTATGAGAATTTTTGTAAAGCCTCATGTATCTGTCTCATCCAATAACTTTTGGCTCCTCTTTGTCTAGAAACATATTTAAGTATTTTCTATTCCTCAAAAGACCCATACTTATAGAATTTATTCCTTTTTAGCTACCATCTAATTTCTCTTTCGTGTGAATCACGTGAACTTGAAAAACTGGTTAGCACTCATTTTTATCCTTTCTTTCACTCTTTAATTCATTGTAATTTGTTTCTCATTTTTAGCACACTACCAAAATTGTTTTTGCCAAAATCACCAATAATTTACTAACTTCTAAGTCTAAAGGACATTTGTAATATTTGAGATTCTTAATCAAAATATTCATAATGTTATTTATATTAATGAGAGCTAACATTTGCTGGCATTTTCTGATATTCTTGATTATACTATGGATTTTACACTCATTATCTCATTCAGTCCCCTCAATGACTCTGTGAAAAAGTTACTATTATTATCCTCATTTTACTGACAAAAATGTTAGAACTCAGAGAAAGTATGTAAATTGCCCAGTCACACAGTCTTTAAATGGTAAAACCAGAGCTGAACCTAAATCTTCTTAAAGCTCCATATGCCTTTTTTTTGAGGAAGACACTACACTCCCTTTTTTCCACTGAACCCTCTGACTCTACCATTTATATTTCCCTGGCAAATTACTCTCTTTTTTTCAACCCTTAAAATATTGGTTATCAATTTTTTTTTCCACAACAGAATTAACTGAAGATATTGTTAAGACTACAGATGTTAGATACACACTCCAAAGATTGAATTAGAATACCCACTGTTGTGCTATTATGCATACCTAGAAATGTGTATTTTAAATTCCTACACTGATTTAAAAACATAATGTAGTTTGAGAGAAACAATTATATAATTTTCTAATAATCCCGTTTAGTCTCACAATTATGCTTATAACTTATAAACTGATATTTCCAAATATATATTTCCTGAAAAAATGTCTTTCCCCCTTTTTCCTATTTTTTACTCTGTCATCTCTCATGCCTTACTACCTGCTGGACAACTGAATCTATGTTCTGCGGGAAACTCAATATTTTCCTTGTAAAATCCTTGAGTAAATCAAGACATATGGTCACTCTCTGACTGCTTAAATTACTTTCTTTACCTGTTGGATAAGATTTGAGGCTTTTAACATAGCATGCTAGTCCATGATAATCTGTCCTCTGCCTGCTCTCTAGCTTTTTTTTTCTAAGTAGTCCATAACCCCAAATTTATTCTTTATTTTTCTAGAGTATTTGTAATATCTTCTATATATGCATGCTGTTTCATGCCTCTTCTGTCTTTATGCTGCCGCCTATCTAGAATGTTTGCCCTTGAATCTTTAGCCTGGCTTACTCCTGCCAGGTTTACTTCTTTGACTGGAGTTCTCTATTTATTCTCCTTTTTCATCAGCAATACTTTGTAGGTAAATGTGCCTCTTCTACATAATACCCTGTGTATACTAACTGCTGCACCATTGCCTGCAGCTACAATGAACTGAAATGATACCTCTTAGCACATTGCTGCATGCTGGAGCCAAACCTGAAAAGTCCTACCCATAGCTTGGTGGTTTGCTGATTTCTCACTTAGGGCTTAGACATTGTTTTGAGTCAATATCCTGCATTACTCTTCTTTCCTACTGGATCATGCAGCTGAGTTCCAATGGGCTTGGACTTGCTATAATTGTAATTACAATTATAAGCTTAAGTTCTAACTGATGAAGTGGATAAATAAAATATAGAATGGAAAATGATAAAATGCCACAACAGAAATATATAGGAACACAGAGAAATATCTCTTTGATTTTGCACTGAGAGATGCTGGAGATGTGTTCCTAAAATAATTCAATTTGGAATTGGTTCTAATTTTATAAATGTAGACACTTTAAGTTTTTGAAAAATGTAAATTATACCATAGTAGGTATAGTATCTTTTTAAATAAATGAATTGATTGCTGTATTGTTATTTCTCCAAATCCTTGATTATTTATTATTTATCTATAGTTTCAAAGAATACTTAATGTAGTATACTCATGGTTGCTAACATTGAACAACTCCAGGGACACCATCAATATTTTATTCTAATATTTTTTATCTTATTGACCACTCCCATTTTCATAGTGCTAATATTATTCACACTCAATGCTATGTGATTAGCATCCCTTGAAATTAAATAATATAATATCCTGGTTGAATTAAACAATAAGTGCATTTATAAAGCATCAAGTATATAACCAATTGTGAGATAGGTTTCCTATGCCTTTGGAGATTCCAAAACAAATACTAGATTTGCTTTCTTGAATAAAGATTTTTAGACAAGATTATAGAAACAAAATTTACATATGTTTCTGACAAAGAACAATGTACTTACTATATAATATAAACATGTGCTTCATTGTTAGACATGATGGGAATTGCTAGAAGGCAAAAGTCAATGTAAACTAGAATACTAGAATATTCTGATCTTTTGAAAACAAAATAGAGTGTAGATAATCAGGAAAGAAGATGAGTAATGTAGCACAAGCTAAGGCATGACATAAAATTTTAAAAATAGTGTCAAGATCTGGAGAAATGTTCAGAAAATCTCTTAAATTGTATTTGTATGTGGTCAGCAGAGGATGCTGAAAATGGTATCTCACTACCCAAGGCTAATGAGATCAGTGCTTTGTTCACTTTTTTTTGTTTTTTCTTCATCATTTAATATCTTACTGTCTTATAAATAGTATCCAGATTTTGATAAAGCACCATCATCCACAGGCATTAAGATAAACCAAGTAAATGTTTATAAGGAACAATTCTTTTCTTCCTGACCACGATTTTATTTACTCAATTAATTATTTAATCTTCACAAGAAACATATCCTCCCTGTGCTCTTACATTATATTATTAAAAATGATAGTAATATTTTCCAGGGAAGGCTTTAACATGAATAAGAATGGCTATTTATCTGTCAAAAACATTTTAAGTTGAAGTCTGTATAGTACTAGGGGGAAGAATTCAAGAACTAGCTTGTAAAAACATTATCACTATATATATATATATATATATATATATATATAATGATAGTATCTTATGTTGTTTGATAGCACTTTACATCATTATTTTGCTTTTTTTTTGGAATAAATGCCTGACTCCCCATTTTCCAGTGGAATAAATACACTGATAATTGAAAAACCTAGTCAATATCACACAGCTAAGTAATAATGGTGGAGTAGGAGCTCAAAACTAGATCTTCTGACATGAAAATCAGTGCCTTAATGGCATTTTTGTCATGAAAAACTCTTGAAAAATGACTTGAGTCATTTTGTAATGACTCAAGTTACAGATAAACAAATTGAGGTCAAGATAGTTAAAAATGAAAAAAATTAAAATGAACAGAATTGAATTCTTCTGTTGTTTTTGTTTTTGTTTTTGTTTTTACACAAGTTCTTTTGACTAACTAGGACTCTATGGACCTCTCCTATATGTACAAAAAAGAGTAGGGGCGAGTGCTTATGCATCCGCCTTCTCCCTATACACCTAAGTAGCAACAGGGACACGAAACTTCACTTCATTCTTCTGCATTTTGTCCTTTTGTGACAGGTTAAAATATGAAAGTCAAAGAATTTATAATGCTGCCACTACCTCCATAAAGGAATGAGATTGGTTGTGCTGATAGCCTCCCAGGCTTTTGTTGGTAGCGTTAATAAAATTAGAGGAAATCTAGAAGAAACTCTACAAGAGACTTAGTTTAATAATATCTTCGTAAAAAAAGTCATAGACTGGTTTATGGAGGAAAATAATATTGAAAAAGCTGGAGGAATGGTTGGGTAAAGTGTGGAGAATAGGGTAGGAGGGTGGAAATAAAGAAGAAATAAATAAATAAATAAGTGCTATGATTAGGATCAGTCAGAAGAAAGACACCTATAGAAGATTTTAAAGAAATTTTGCTGTTTGTGCAGTTTAATTCTCACTTTTCTTTCTGACCCTCTACCACTTTTATAAGGGAAGTCTGTAAAATCCTGCATCGTTCTTTAATGCTTTTAAATCAGAGTTGCATTTTTAAGGTTATGAAGCGAATACTTCAGTGATCACTTTATGTGAACAGGAAGTTTAATACCTTTGGCTTATTCTTATATTTATAACTTTAAACACAAAATCACATGCCTAATGCTAAAATTTTATTTTAGTGATATTCTAATCATTATATAAGCTTTTATGTATGTACGTATGTATGTATGTATGTGTTTTTACTTTAGAAATTGAAGAGCCCATTGTTTTTAGCTATAAAAGGGTATTATGGTTTCTCTTTCTTTAGCATCTTTTCTAGTCCAGTCAGTCTGTCTGTACCATGCTTGTTAATTTTATGACTTTAAAACTTGATGCTTAACAGCTACCTTCAAAATAAAATCTGTATTTTTCTTTGACATGTAAAACCTATCATCATCGAACCATCATTATCTAGACACAATCCAACCAGCCATGTTTACTTATAGTGGGCATGTGCAAAGTGTGCTGGATACATGATACATTGTACTAGTTTAAGGTCCCTAATTATTCTGTTACTCTTTCCTGTCAGTGACCTTTGTACGTATCTTAGTACTTTTATTTCTGTTCGGCTTTTTTTTTCTTTTGTTTGAAAAATATAACCTTCAAAATGGAGGTTAAATAACATGCTGTTTTCCCTGTATTCCCAAAACACAGAAAGCTACTGCATTCTTTGTCTGAGATTTGGGATATCCCCTTGTAATGGAACATACCACAGTATTGTGCAGTGGTCTTCATACCTATCTGTTGTTGGTTTTAAGGATATAGACTGTGTCTTACTGACATTTATTTGCTTAGAGCAGCACATGGGCTTATTCAAATTTTTCTGAATTTAACTAGAGAGTCAAAGAAACTTCTTAAACATATGACTTGATATTTCTACATGGTTTAAATCATGGAATTTCAGGAAAAAGAAGAAACATGCATCACAATCATTCCTGGGGATTCTTCCATTCCTTTATTGATGCAAATATGATTAATTTGACTTCCTTACTGGAAGTCAAATTGTTTAAAGACTTGCCCCTTGTGATCCATTGGATAAGGTGGCTCATAGAAGTCTTGTTTACAAAGAGCCAAGGTTTCTGAGATTTTTTGTTGTGACATATTTTAAGGAATGGGCTGCCACCATATGGAGAGAGAGGAAAAGCAAAAGAAGCAGGAAGTCCTCAGGTTATGCAGTCCTGGGTATTATATGGATGATGAGAAAAATACATGGACAACACCAACATCTGTAGAACCACTACTGATTCCTAAAATTACAACTCATTTAGGTTCTAGAATTCTTGCTATGTTATCTACTAGTGAGGTGACCTAGAGCAAATATTTCCATTTATCTTAACATCTCCATCTAAATATTTAAAGAGGTGAAGACAGGATAAAATAGGGCAGTTTATGTGGTTTAGGAAGAGAAAATGGAGTGGGAGTTGTTACCATGTGTGTATAATGCCTCCAATGTGCCTGTTTTGTAACAGTTGTAGGTCTGTTTTAGCATTAGCTGTCTACAGCATCCCTTTTCTTCCTGGGGCTTGCCTTTGCCACAGGATCACCAGAGATGTTTTTTAGGGCCTTCTTATAATTAGTTCCTAAAATGGACTCTGGCATTTTAAGGACAGTTTTCCTTAAAGAACCAAAAAGGGAGAGTGTGTCTTATCCTTACTGCTGACCTGTTAATTTTGCAAGTCCAAAGTTAGAAAACTATAGATAGTAAAATACCTTCTGCATTCTCTCCAATATTTTCTACAGGTAACCAGATAGCTATTTATAATGTAACAGACACTGCAGCATGAATCTGACAACTGTTATGAAAGAACAAACAGGCATGAAGAGTCATTTGCTCAGGAAAATTTTACTTTGCTCTTGTCAGTGCTTCAGCCATTATCTTATGCTCTGGAAGTTGCCCTCATTACCTAGAGTAATTCTCTGTTGCCAATGTGCTACAAGCTGATAGACTCAATCCTGGAGGCTTTTATTTTTTATGTTTGATATTTCATTAGGCAGTACAGTGACTTTTTTTTTTTTTTACTTTGTCTTCTGATGGGGATAGCAGGTATCTCTCTTTCAATTTAAGTACAATTGAACTTGAGATTAGCTGCTCACAGATGCGAGTCAATCTTGACATGTGTTGCCTAAAAACAAATTCCAACTTCAGTTTGAATAGCACCTTTCACATCAGCGCCCCCAATTGCTTCACAGTAACACATCATCAATATTTCACAACATGGCATCACTGAGCAGCATATTCAATGATTCAGCCATCACTTCAAATAATCTAGAGATGAAACAACCAGAGGAAAGCAGGTCTTCTTTTTCACCGTACAGATACAGATTTAATATTTTCCAAGCATTGTATCCTTTAGAAGAACAGTCTAGCCAAAAGGTGCAAAACTGCTCCAGAGACATCATTAATATTTTTATCGGTAAATCAAAATCAAATTAAAAAAACTCCTGTTGCCTACATTAAGTTTATATCTGGTATTTCACTTTACACTGCAACTTTGAATGCAATTTATGAAGCATTTTTTAAAGACTAAAATTACATTTTATTTGGAAAATTAATTTATGAGATAAATATCTAACTACTACCTAGGAATTCAATTTGCCTGAGCTAGGAAAAAGAAGGGTCATGCTGGATTTCTTTCTCTTCCTTCTCACAACTTCCAGTACTCATTTTAATGCCTCTAGAATCCATATGTTTCTTTTTCATTCTTTTGTCCATAGTAGAGGTCTTCATTTTTTTCTTGGATTATCTCAGCATTTATCTGTTTTTTTTTAAAATCTAGTTTTGCCTAAATATTATTGTTTACCATCCTATTGCTCATAAGAGTGCCAGAGTGAACTTTCTGTAATGAAAATAAGCAATATCTCTCCTCAGATAAAAATACCCTTCAATGATTCTCCATGTATTTCAGAATATTTAAAATTCTTACCATGAAACACAAGTACTTTTATGAATTAACCTCTGCCTACACTTCCGCCCAAATCTTTTATTCACAAAATGAACACACATGTTGCCCCAACATACAGAAATCTTTATAGTTCTCTGAATATATCACCTTCTCTGTCAAGTATGGACTTTTGAACTCTTTTAATTTCCTAACAAAAATATATAGACATCTGCTTACTCAGTTTTCTTCTTCACTAGGACAAGAGCTATTGTATTTAGTTATTAGTATCTGATAGCTGATACTTAATCCCTGCTTTTTAATTGAATATAATTTAATATGAAGCAATAAAAACTCTATACCACTCACATTTTCTATGTATTGCACAATGCTTGACATGGGCTACAATGTCAAAATTTTAAATTCTTAGTATTTTACAAAAGTTATAGATTTTTTAAAAAATGAAAATGCTAAGACTTTGGTTAAAGCTATAGACTTTTAGGACAATAAAAGGCACAGATACGCCTACATACACAATTTTCCAAAAAAACTTCAGAAGGTTCATAAACACATTGAATTTACTTTATAGATTTGTAGCTAAAACCACTACTCTAAGTATTACCATATGTATTGATAAACATACCATTGAGAAATTTCTTTGTTTGATTCCCTTTGGATATCAGGATTGGCAAACCTTCAAATTATTATTAACTCAATTTTCTATCTATATATGAAGCATCTCTATAATGTTTATGTCTCACACTTTTTCCTTTAATGTTAAATATTGTTATCTAATGAAGGTGAAAGCAGTACCTCCTAAGCTTAAGCGCATCTACACTGAAAAGTTCTGTCTAATTAAGAATTATTTGAGACTTCTGGTTTGAGCTCAGACATAAATGCTTGGAAGTCATCATTTTTATCCTAAAATAAGAAAAAGATAGACAAACTAAAAATTGATGGCTTATCTTGAACCCATTAGAGAACTGAAATTAGAAGGAATACTGTCTGCTTAAAGTCTGGTGAGACAGGAGTGTATAGAGTCATGGCTGAGATTAGCTTACCTGGAGGTAAAGCCACTGAAATCATGAACCGGTAGAAACAACTTAATGCCAACTTTGATGAACTTTTGGAGAATGAGTATGGGCTAATGTGAGAGTGAGAAGCTCCTGGGAACCTTAGTCTGAGAGAAGAAGAGCACACTATTTTGAGATTTACCTTCAGAAATTCCACAAGGTACCAATGGTGAAGTTCAAAAATCCTTTTTGTAGCTCTGGCAGGATAGGTGAAGAGCAATCATGAAAAACATTGATAGCATTCTCCATACCAAAGGCCTACTCTCTAGGGAAAAAGACTTTACCAAAACCTTATTCTACTTGGAGAGAGACAATTGCTCCCACTCTAGCACCATCTAACCTTCCTGTCACACCAAAGTGTGTGTGTGGGAAGCAGTCACTAGATGTCAGGGCTAGCTACAAACAAAACAAAACAAAACAAAAGAAAAAAACAAACAAACTGGGAACATTGAGGCATGAAAGAGTAGAAAGTAAAGGCTTCGCCAATAAAAAAATAATTCTAAAGTTTACAGATCAGAGAAATAGGCCAGCTAAAAGACCAGGATTTAATTTCAGTCTTTAAATTATAGAACATTTTCACCTCTCACACCTTACCACCATATTAACATGACTCCATTGTGACAATAAGGGATTATAGCTAAAATAAATGCAAAATTTAGATTCTCTGTCTGAAGATATGAAAGGGCAATGTCAAGAGAGTAAACAGAGAAAATTGAAATTTGGAAACTTATAATAAACATTAAGCATAGCCCAACTTCTAGCCAAATTAATATAAGTACATATACTAAATTCTATTTATCTCAGTTACTATTACCTAATACAATACATCTGGCTTTCAAGAAATTATTACAAGGCATGTAAAAAGGGAAAGGGGAAACATAATATGAAGAAAGAAACATAGTATGAAGCACCAGAACTAAACCCAGATATGACACAGATGTTAGAATTATTAGATAGACAATTAAAAGTGTTAGGTAGTTAGGCAGACAGACATTATTAGTTAGACAATTAAAAGTGTTAGGTAGTTAGGTAGTTAGGCAGACCAGGGAATGAAGGTCCCTCCCAAAGACTTCCCTTTGGACCTTTTTGGAATACTCACTTTATGATTATAAATTACCCCTACATCTTGATGTTCAAAGGAGTAAGAAGCCATAAAATACCATCCAGTTTAATCTGGCTGCAAGTGCATATACAATCAGTCCTACACAAACCTCCCCATGACCTAGCCTCAATATACCGTACTTATAATATCATGCCTATGCCCAGAAGTTCATGAATCTAATTATAACAGACTAAATTCTGGGTAACCACATGCATAGTAAGCAAAGGGTTATATAAGAGCCAGACGTGAATCAAAATGATTTCACATGCCAATTATCTAGCAGTACCCTTGTAATTAACCATCATGGCCCTAATATAATACAGACTTCCCTACTTCCTCTATGTTACATTCCTCTTCACTGTAACCCACTTCTTCGTTGGAGCATACTTTAATTACACTTTTTTATTTTTTCTGATGTGGCTATAGACCTCTTTAGCATAGCCCATTTCTCTCTTGAAATGTACTTTAATAAGCCTTACTTTCTCTAAATCTCACTTATCTATAATTCTTTACTGCATTTGCAAAAAGAACCAAGGACCCCTCAGTACTACTGAGGCAATGACAAATTTTAGATCACTTCAATGGTAACAAAAGTAACAATGATTAATGTGTTCATCATCTAACTGAAACATCTAGATGTTAACATCTAATTGAAAAAGTAGACAGCATGCAAGGACAACTGGGTAATGTAAACAGAGAGAGGAAAAATGTAGAATCAAAAGCAAATGCTAGATTTCAAAGACACTATGATATAAATTAAGAATGCCTTAAAAAGAATTATCAGTAAACTTGACACAATTGAAGAAAGAATCAGTGAGTTTGAAAATAGGTCTGTAGAAACTTCCCAACTGATATACAAAAATAATATAAAAATACCAGAACAAAACATCCAAGAATTATGAAACAACTTTAGAGATGTAACACATATGCATAATTGGAATACCAAAATGAGAAGAGAGAATAAAGTAGAAATATTTAAATAAATAATAGCTGAGAAGTTTCCAAATTAAAGACAGATACCAAATGACAGATTCAGGAAGCTGAAAGAATATTAAGCAGATCAAGCAGAATAAAAACAAAACAAAACAAATATTAATAACACACACACACACACACACACAAAAGCAAACAAAAACAGCAAACTATGTTCAAACCACAGAAAACCATGCACGAAGAAAATTTTGAGAAAATTCAGAGGAGACAACAAAAACATTTACCTATAGGAACAATGGAGTAATGATAGGAATTACAGTAGACTTTCAGAAACCAATGTGAGAGAGAAGAGAGTAGAGTGAATACCAAAAGAACTGAAAAATTATAAACAGAGATCACAAATTCTATATCCAGTAAAACTATTCTTCCGAAGTAAAAAAAATAAAATAAATAAGACTTTATCCGAAAAGGAAAAATTGGAAGATTATACTGCCAGCAGACTTGATCTAAAAGAAACAATAAAACAAGTTCTTTAGGCTGAAGGAAAATAATATAGGCCAGAAACTTGGATCTACATAAAGAAAAGAAAAATAATAGTGGAAGAATAAATGAAGGTATGAATAAATGAAGAATAAATGATGGGAGGAAAAAAATGGGGATATATGTTTTGACAGACTTTCAAACATGTATTGTGTTTTCTGAAGATAGAGTAAAATTAAAAATGTATACTATAAACTCCATAGCAATCATCATTTTTTAAAGAAAGTATAATTGAAACACTAAGAGAAAAGATGAAATAAAATCATAAGTGTTTGATTAATACTAAAGAAGAACAGAGAAACAGGGAAAAATAAATGAAGACAATCCAATGGAATAATAATTGTCTTATTAACAAATTGTACTAGAACAAGTGCATGTCCTTATAATTTTTTTTTAAAAAAGAATGAACCTAAACACAGACTTTACACATAAATCAACTCAAAATTGATAATAGGCCAATATAAAATGTGTAGATGTAAACAGGAAGAAATCGACAAGACTTTAGGTTTGATACTGATGTTTTAGGTATGGTTCAAAATAATAATCTGTGAAAGAAAAAAGAGTAAGTTGAAATCTACTAAAATTAAATTTTAAGAAAATTTTAAGAAAAATTTTTAATTTAAACAAAATTAATTTTTAAAAAAATTTAAGAAAGAGGAGTCACAGATTGGGAGAAAATATTTGCAATGCACATATTTGGTAAAGATCTTGTATCCAAAATATAAGAACTCTTAAAATTCAACAATGAGAAAACAACCCAACTTAAAAATGGAAAAATACCTGAACAGACACCTCACCAAAAAAGGTGTACATATGCCAAATAAGTACATAAAAGGATGATCAATATAATTTATTAGAGAAATGCAAATTAAAACAATAAAATACCACTACTTACCTAAAAAGGTGTTTAAAATTTAAAAAATATGTCAGTACCAATTGTTTGTGAAGGTGTGGAGCAATAGGGACTCTATTTCTGGTGGGAATGAAACTTGGTACTATCACATTAGAAGATAGTGTGGCAGTTTCTTAAAAAGCTAAACATAGCCTTGCCCTATGATCCATCAATGGCACTCCTAGTTACTTACCCAAGTAATTTGAATTCTTATGTCTTCACAAAAACCTGCATGCAACTGTTAACAGCATCATTATTCAAAATTGCCCCAAATGGAAAGCAATACAACTTTTCTTCATTAATTGAATGTATAAATGCACTGTGTCACATCCATGCAAAGGAATACTATTAATGATAAAAAGGAATGAACAATTAAGCCATACAAAGACTTAGATAAATCTTGAATTCCTATTACTAAGTGAAAGAATCTAATCTGAAAAGGCTACATACTGTATGATTCCATTTATATGGCATTCTGCAAAAGAAAAAACAATATTATAAACAGATATATATGTTTGACAGTGCTTTGCGGGGAAGATGAAGAGGAGAAACAAGAAAAATTTTAAGGTGGTGAAACTATTCTGTATGTTACTATAATGGTGGAAGCACAACACTAGGAATTTGTTAAAACCCATACAACTTAATAATACAAAGAATGAAGATTAATGTATAAAAATTGAAACAAAAATGTAAGAAGTCAAGAAATGCTAAATGTGACAAATTAATCTCTCTGTAGTACAAATGTTTAAAACAATTCACTGAAGGTAGTGGGGGAAAAGGTACTGACCTATGCAACTTTGGAAATGAGTGCAGATTGTAAATCTAAAGGCAACGTCCTCTAGCTGGTAAAATTATTTCTCATGAATGTATAGTTTATTAATTTAATAATTAAGTAGTGGGTGGTGGATAGTGGGAGCTAGGTTTCCACTGTTGGAGTGGGAAGTTACAAATAACAAGTAGAGGAAGCTAGAATTATCCATTTGGCAGTGGACTAGAGTTTGAGACATCAATACAAACTGAAGTGTTGGCTCAGAATAGATAGATGTGTGTTTATACATGAGTTTGTATAACCGTATATATTTCTTTGCTTTTTCAGCTGATAGTCACTGGAAGCAATCATACTCTAGTAACAATAAGCACACACAGCATCTAAAACTTGGTTTTTAATGCCATTCTCCAATTTTCTTCCAGAAAGTAAAAAATGAAAATGTACACAGACACACCAGTGGGATATGTCAAAGGGATATAAGTGCCCACTGAAAGCTCCCAATTGCCAAACCTGAAACAATTTGAGCATCAAAATAAATAAAATAATATGGTATTATAAATAAACATCTATAATAAGTATCTATGAGGCCATACTGATATAAATTATACTATAAATAGATGTGAGAACATAGACAAATCTCCCATGAAGGATTCCAAATAATTTTATATACATATTTTGCCCTCAGGGAGGTGGGTTGTGCACAATGACTTTGTCCCAAAGAGTACAGTACAGAAAGAGAAGGAAAAGTAACTTGGCAATGGAGAAATCCAATAAACATAACCTCAGCCAGAGGCAGATGATTAAGGTTAACATAAATGGTGTTAAATCATGTCAATAATACACACTTTTAATATATTGTGATGAGAATGGCACTTTACTTCTGTGGTGTTCATCTGCAAAACCCCAAACCTTACTTCTAATCATGAGAAAAACAACACAAATTCCAATTGAGAGGCATTCTACAAAATACCTGACCAATACTGCTCAAAATATTGAGGTTATCAAAAACAAAAATTTGGAAAATTCACAACCAAGAGAAAACTAAAGAGGTTTGACAAATAAATGTAATGTGATTTGCTGGGTGAAAACTTTGAACAGAAAAAGATGTTAGGTAAAAACTACAAAAATTTTAATATAATATAAATTAAAAAAAATAATAATGTATAAATGTTTGTTAATTAACTGTGTTAAATGTACCATACAAATGTAAGATGTTAAAAATAAGGGAAACTGGGTGTGAGATTTATGTAGCCTTTGTAATTTTTCCATAAATGTAAAAGTGTTCCAAATTAGAAATTTGTTTTAAAATGTAGTAGATTCCTAGATGATATAGATATTATTTTCTATAGTTTAGTTTACTAACAAGTTATTCTAGTTATTATGCTAGTTAAAAATTAAATCTAGAGTAAGCAGTTTTCTTCATTGCCCTTCTCAATCTGTTGAGAACAAACTTGGCTGAAAGATAAATAATGCTGTTTTACTTTATTGGATGATGGGCTTTTATCAGAATTAGAATTAGATATTTAAGTAGTTGCCTATCCTTTTATATATCTTGATTTAGTGCCAAATTTGTGATTTTTATATTAAAAACAATCTGAGGAACTACATTCCCTATAATGTTGGGTAATTTATTGACTGTTCTCACAATACCACAGTTTTATACTCATATATGTGATCATTTCAGTCACTTTATTACTTTTTTTAATCTAATTTCTCTCATAATTCAGCTATCTCTATTATGTTATTTATTAAAAGTATGTTATATACATATGATTTTTTACCACACTTAATTATGAAATGCCTGAAGGTGTTTTTTTTTTGTTTTTTTTTTTTTTTTAGTTAGCCAGTATTCAGTGGCATTTAACAATAAGCATTTATTTATTCCTAAAACTGGGAGTTGGCTAAGGGTCAGCTGATCTAATCTGAGCTTAGTTGGGGTACCTCATTTCAGTGTGCCTCTCTTTCTCCTACTGGAATTGCAAAACTAGTCCAGATATGTTTTTTCTTTTAGATAACTAGAGATGAAGAGATCAAGTGGAAACAAGAAAGGCCTCTTGAATCTTAGGTTTGAACCTAACATATTGTTGACCCTGTCTGATCCTTCTATTGGCCAAATCAAAGCACATGGTTATTTCCAAAGTCAAGAACCAAGAAAGTATTCTTCATCCAGTGGAAGAACACTGAAAATTTGCAACAGAGAGAGAGGAAAATTAAGATTTGAATTAACAGTGTTTTTTTTTTTTTTTCACTTCCTATCCCTTGACCCTAGAACAATGCCTGACACATAGGTGGTATTCTTTAAATTTCTGTTGAATGAGTGGATAAGTGAATATTTGGCTAAGTGGACAGATACTTAACTTTGTGAGGTTTTTAGGTACAGATAGATGTATTTTACATGTAAATCTTGCAATGACTTAGTACCATACTAACATTGTCATATTATCTTTATGATTCCCAATCAAATAAGTATTGTTGGCATCTACAGCATATATTAAACTTCAAGTGTTGTGCTCATACTTTTTCTGTGAGAATATAGTCATCTAATTTAAAAGTTTTTTTTCTGATTTTTAAAAAATGTATTAGAAAGACTATGTATATTAAGCTTTTGTATTTTCTTGTGAGATTTGTAAGACTTCTCTTCTTGTTATATAACCTCTTTTTTGAAAATTATCTCACCATCAATAAGATGTCAATTAGTAGTGTTACATTCACTTTTGTCTTAGACATATTTTCTTGTTGTTTTTGTTTTCTTTTTCTTTAAGTAAGAAATAGTAGTACTGCTTGAATGGCTGTTATCTTAAAGTTCTCTAAATTACATTTTGAAATTTTGATAGAAATCCAATGAATACATAGAAATATAGATACCTCTAGGACCTAACAAAGATAAAAATAATTCTAGGGCCCATTAGGTGGTTTCTAAGGAAGTACTATGCTTAGATATTAAAATCAGAGAAGACTAAGGAATAAAACAGAAATTATACTTTTGTTATTGCTAGTGGATTTCTTGTCACATCAATGAGATCTCCCTTCAGGACTGAGGACATTATTTTTTCTATTGACTGATGGTCCACACATGCATCCATTTCTAGGTGTATCCTCTGTGGAAGGGGCTTCCTTGGGGAATCTTGCATCCTGTGACTGGTTTATATTGGAGTATAAATGCCTGGCCTCTGGCTTTGATTTGAGATGACACCGAGGGTCCAATCTCCCTGTGAGACCACCTGAAGCCTCTGTTGTAGTTGCATTACAATTCAACCTATCTGTCATCTCAGTCTTACTTCCTTCTCTTCTTTCCAGTCATTTTGTTCTCAAGACCACTCCTCAGTAAACCTCCAGCATCCAAATCTCTGTCATGGCATTGGCTTCCAGGAAACCTGAATAAGCCGCTACCTCTAAGAATTAATTCAGTTTACCTGTAGAAATATGAACAATTTTGTCCCCTTTCTTTCCTTTCTTACCATATTACATTTATAATATGATAAATTTGAAGAGTCACTAAATGATGAGTTTCTAGCCTGATGCAAATAGGCTATAGGTATTCACACAAAATGATATGCAGCTACAAATGGTCAGCATAAAAGAGAATTTAAAAAATCGTTTTTAACTTCTGTAGTATATAGGGAGATTTTTCTCAACAATGGATGATTGTGCACAAATGTACAGAATATGAAAGAAATGAAGCACTGATATATTAAAAATAAAATATGTAAATATATGTCTTGATCAATAGGCTTCTGTAAGTCTTGATAACAGCAATGGCAAAAACAAATGCTGTAGGGTATTTGAATTATTGATTATGATACCCAGAAAGAGATGATCAATTATGAATTGTGATAATAATATTTCCAGCTATGTATTTTTCTTTGACTATCTTATCAATAATTACTATATGTTTGGCACATAAGTGCAAAAAAGAAATCAGCAACTTTTCAGAAAAGAAAAAAAAATTCTTGTATTGGACATAGCAATAGTTGTTACATAAATGTGCTTTAGATTTTTAGAGACCTAATCTAAAACAGTACACAACATTGTCCCGAGGAACTAATGCACCTTCTAAAGTACCAAAACTGTTACTAAAATGAATCTTTAATCTCGGAGAATCTAATTTAATACAATTTTTTCTCTGTATTGAAACATACATAACTTTTTAGTGTCATTCTGTAAACTTGTAGGGAGAAAATGTATCACCCTTAGTAATTATTTTAAAACAAAATTGTGGTTTCATTTGGCATTTAAAAAACACAGTGTTTTAAAGAAAGCAAAGTGAAATCAGCCTCTAATATAGTGAGTTTACATTTCACTGACTATAAAATATAATAGCTATAAAGGAAAACATGGATATTTGTAGTTTAAATGCAGAAAAATGGCTTATATGTATACACACATACATACATAATTACCTAGGCATAATTTTGTGTGTGAATGTATAAGCATGCATGTATGTGTGTAGTTGTATGAAGTGTGTGGAAATGTGTATTTGTGTAAGGTGCGTGTATGCTGTTAAACAATAAATTATACTAGGGCAGCAGAAGGAAGATTCCACATACCCTAGTCTAGAATTAAATATTGGTTTCCCTAGAAAGTAGTGAATTAGACAATAAAAAGACATTAAAATATAAGTACTATTATCAAACTACCATGTGCATTTATTAAAGGTGTGTGTGTGTGTGTGTGTGTGTGTGTGTATATATATATATATATATATATATATATATATATATATATATATATCTTTATACAAAAAAATTCAAAAGAGATGGATCCTACCCATGAGGGGTTTATATTCTAACAAGTCATAAGCATCCTGATTTATCACATTTAATTTAACATTAAATTAATCACATTGATTAATTTAATGTTAGCATCACAAATACTTGGAGAATCCTTAATCCAAGCTTCTCTCCCACAGCAAACTGATAAATATTTCAACAGGACACCTGCATTCTTAACTTTTATATTTAGAGACTGTCAATATTCACAGGAAAACAAGTTAGTTCTGGTGCCTTTACTGATCGTATGTGACTACTGATAGAGTTGTTTGAGTCTCTTTTTTGTTTCTTTCTTGCCTTTCAGTTGCTTTTCTTGTCTCTCTCCCCACTATGTCTCCACTTTTCCCATCTATGACCCTGTTTCTCTTCCTGCAACACTTACCTCAATAGAATTTTCCCCGTAACATTTATAGTTAGGAAGAAATTTTTTAAATTATCCACTTAGTGAGTGTAGCAATAGGGCATTACATTTATAAACAGTTGCAAATCTGAACCTGGAATGCATCATTACACATTTCCTAGCTATATCTCTACAAAGATGACAGCATTGAGACTCTTATTGAGGTCATCTTCCACATTTACACCAACCCTCATCCTCCTTTTCTGTGGTAGCATGTTTGACACGGAAGTTACATCTAGATGACTACCTAATCCCTCCTTGCCTCATTTTTTTTTCTTCAGCATCTATCTGAAACGTCAAAATACACTTCAATCATCCTTCATCTCCTTTATGCACATTTCCATACTATTCTGCTCTTAAAGTTCTGAAGCCTTTTATTTATGATCTCAGCACCTATTTTTATGATAAACAGACTTACCGCATGTTCAGCCTCTTCACTGAACCATCCATCTACTTACTGACTTAATACTTGCTGACTTAATTAAAAACTTTCTGATATACTGATGATATTATTATTATTATTATTATTAATAATAATAATTTTACATAGAAGTATGCTTTGTGCCTTACCCAATTATATGGTCAAAAGCCTCAAAGTGAGGTTAGCATCCTTCCATCTTTTCATTGCCATTGCCAAAGCATTACTCTTCTACCCCTGGGAGGAAAGGCTCACTCTTTCACTTCTATTCCACTTTAATCACTAACATACTCAGTTACTCAGTGACGCTGGCTATTACTAAAATCAGAAACAACAAAGCCCAATACAGTCATGCACCACTTAACAAGGATAAGTTCTGAGAAATGCATTGTTAGGTGATTTTGTCATTGCATGAACATTATAGAATATGCTTACACAAACCTAGATGGTATAGCCTACTATACATCTAGACTATATGGTACAGCCTATTACTATAATTGGAATGTAATGGCAAGTATTTGTTTATCTAAACATATCTAAACACAGAAGAGGTACAATAAAATATAGTGCAAAAGATAAAAATAGCACACTGTGTAGGGCACTTACCCTGAATGGAGCCTATAGGACTGGAAGTTGCTCTGGATGAGCCAATGAGTGAATTCTGAGTGAATGTGAAGGCCAAGGACATTACTATCCATTACTATAAACACTGTACATTTAGGCTATGCTAAATTTATAAAACTCACAAGGTTAAATCAAGCACAAAATAAAATAATGCAATCAAGAGATAACAGCAAACACATGATGTATGAAGCTGCTTCCAGTGTAACATAGCTTAGTGTTTTATAGTAAACTTTTTTTTATAAGTAGAAAAAATATACTCTAAAACAATAACAAAAAGTATAGTATATATACAAATGAGTAGTATGACAATATTTGTCATTTTCAAGTATCACATACTATAAATAATTGTGCTAATAATACTTTATACAAGTGGCAGAGCAGTAGATTTGTTTACACCAACCTCTTCTCAAATATATGAGTAATGTGTTGCACTATGAAATTATGGTGGCTACCATGTTACTGGGCAATAGAAATTTTTCAGCTCTATCTTAATCTTATGGGACTACTCACATGTATAAGGTCTGTTGTTGACCAAAATGTTGTTATACATTTCATAATCATATTTTCTTCTTTTCTTCATAGTCTTAATATTTTCAGTTCTTTCATAATCTCAATTTCAACTATTTTTTTAGTCGCATAGACATGCCTATTTTTTGGTGTCACAATCTCTCAGTAGTAGTTTAGCTCTCTTTTGACCTCATTTTTGTTGCTCTAAGGGTATGTTTTATGGTCCCTAATCAATACTATCAACTGTGTTGCATTCCTCCTGCCTCTGTTTTCTCCTCCCAGTTAAACCACAACCCTGGGTCCTTGAGCTAACAGAATTGAAATAAAACTTGCTAGTTCCACTATCACCATTCTACTTAGGATTCTCATCTTCTCTCTCATGCACTATTAGAATGGAATCATAAATAGTCTTCATACATTCATTCTTTATCACCTTAAACCTATCCTTTCCACTCCATTCTAAATAACTTATATAAGACAGTTGTTAACAGTCACTTGCTGAACACTCTTTAACTACTTTTTTATAGAATGAATTGCTAAATCCTATCATGGTTTTATGGCACTATACACAAAGATCCTCTACAATCTCAGGTCTTTCCATGCCTTGTCTTTCTTTTATTCCCTAATAATAATAATAAAAAGTCTGTGTCTTCCACTTATGTCTTTTATTTTACATTTTTATTTCTTCATACAGATTGCTCCTTTGCCTGAAATACCTATCCATCTTCTTTTCTCTTGATAATTTTACTCATTCTTCAAGCCTCAATTTTAGCATTATATTCCTTAGACAGTCTTTTCAGAATCCACAGGTCAAGCTAAATGACCCCATTTTTGTTACCCAGAACTCTAATGAAAACCTCATATATCCCTATTAAATTTTGTTGTCTGTGAAAGTTCCTCTCATCATATTTTGAGTTCTAAGAGGCAAGGGCTACGTTCTTTTCCTTCAACTCCTCAATGGTTTCTTATTGTTCTGAAGGTTGATGCAGAAATTGTTAAAATCATAAGGCTCTGAGTAATCCTTATGATCTCTTTTCTTGAGGCCTTTGCAAATGCTGTTCTGTTTTGAATGGCCTCTCATGCTCTGCCCTCTCATTTGCCTCTCCTCAAACACTGAAAAATACGTTCCTTCTCCTTGTTAACTTTAACTCATCCTTCCACTTTCACTTTAAATACCATTTCATCAGGGAAAACTTCTCTGGTCCTAAAATTGGATTAACTCTCTTCTTCATATTCCTTAGGCATCTCTTTTTATGGTTTCTTCATAACAGTTTATAATTATATATTTTCTGATTATTAGATTGATGCATATGTTTATCCAGAAGGATTTAACTCTCTTTTGGCAAAGATTATGTTGATCTCACTTTCTCTCTTACTGCCTTAATGCTTTGCACGATACCTGGCACTTAGAACACTTTCAGTAAGTAAACTGGTTGAATAAGCTAACAAATGTTTAACTTCCTTTTAGGATGATACCAGTGTTTGACTCAGTGCTTCATGTATAACAAACTTTAAATTATACTTTTTAAAATCTTTATATTATTAAATTTATTGGGGTGATATTGGTTAGTAAAAATGTGTAAGTTTTAAGTGCACAATTCAATAACATATAATATGTATGTTGTATTGTGTGTTCGCCTCCCAAAGTTAAATCTCCTTCCATCACTGTGTATTTGACCCCCTTTACCATTAACTACCTCCCCTTTTCCCCTTCATTCTGGTAACCACTGAACTGTTGCTGTGTCCATGAGTCTCTGTTTGTTTGTCTTGTTCATTTGTTGTTCTCAGTTTGATATCTCCCATATGAGTGAAATCATATGGTTCTCACCTTTTTCCATCTAACTTTTTTTCTCTTAGTATGATAATCTCAAGATCCATTCATGTTGTCACAAATGGCAGTATTTTATTCTTTCTTATGGCTGAGTAATATTTTATTTTATATATGTAACACATTTTCTCTATCCAGTCATCTACTGAAAGGCACTTTGCTTGTTTCTGTGTCTTGGCCACCATGAATAATGGACTATGAACATTGGGGTGCATATATCTTTACAGATTAATGTTTTCAAATTTTGGGGGTAGATACCCAGAAGAGGGATTGTTGGGTCATATGGTAATTTATTCTTAATATTTTGAGGAAACTCCATACTGTTTTCCATAGTGGTTGTACCAATTTACATTCCCACCAGTAGTGCTAGTGCATGAATGTTCCTTTTTTTCCACAACCTCTCCAAAACTTGCTAGTATTTGTCTTGTTGATGATAGCAATGCTAACAGGTATGAGATGATATCTCATTGTGGTTTGATTTGAATTTTCCTAAACTATGCTTTTAAACTAAAATTAATGTTGCAAAAGTCTGACGTTCATGAGATTTAATAGTGAAAAATGAAACTATTAGAAAACATGCAAAATTAGTTATCTATATTTGTTTTAATTTTCTACTGAATTATTTTTATTGACAACAAGGCATATTTAATTTATTTAGTATTTAAAGCCTGTCAGTTAGATTAGGTTTCTATTGCTACAAATGGATGAAAATATCTGTTTTCCTTTTGCTCAGCAGGAACTCCTTTGTGAAGTCTTGATTGGAGCCCTCTTACCTCCTGACTTGTCACATCTGAGTAATTCAACTTTGCCCAGATGGGTGCTCTTTCTGTGTGGAACCTGCCTCTATCATTTCACCTGAGTATATTAGGTAATTTGTTTACATGCTTGTCTTCTGTGCTGCAATGTGGGTTCTTTGAGAAAGCAATGTTGACATTTTAATCTTCATATTCTCAGTATCTACCATGGTGTCTGGCACAAATAGATTTTGTTCAATGAATAAATGATTTGGTTAATGAGTATCTCAGAATCACTAAATGTTTTTCAAAATGAAAAATTTAAAATATGGGTTAGCTTAGAATTACTACATCCGAAAAAGCCTTTTTCTTACAGTAAGTAAGCCAAACAATTAATATATTTGTTGAATTTTCTTTCTGCTCGATGTATTTTATGCATTCTATTTATTTATTCATGCGTCTTTTTCATGTGCTGTCTTCTCTTGTGGGAAACTTTTATGGATTTCAAATAAAACCTCAAGTCTAAAATTGAGTATTAGGACAATTTAGTATAATTAAAAGAGGGTAGTTATAATTACATTATCAGAATAAGAGTAATGGTTCTTAGATTTCCATATGACAACTTCCTTTGAAATCTCCAAATACTTATATACAGGAAAAAAATCTGTTTTGTGATCTAATTCTTGAAGTATTTATTTTAGTCAAATTTCCCACAAATTATAATGATAAATATAATGAAAACAACACATACCAACAGTTATATAATATTTTCTATGAAAAATATTTAGTGCTTAAAATAAAAATATTTTATTTATTTTATAGTGTGTGTGACCATCTGTATGTGTATACATTATTATCTGTACTTCTTTCTCAGGTTGAACTGATGACTGCCTGCCAATGACTCTGTACTTATCTGTTGTTGCTTATTATCAAAGTAGATTTGGCTTAGTATACTATATAATATGCTATTGTACTATATACTGTATGATGTTGTGTGACATGTAAGACAGGGCAGATTCTTAACTTTAGGCCAGGTTTTAGAACACCCTCCAAGCTCCTTAAATTGGCCACACACTGTATTCTTGACATTGACATCCTTTGGAGAGGAGAGGTCTCAGAATAACAAACTAGCAATTCTGAATCTCAGTTCTTAAAACCAGCTCTTGTTACCTTTTTATTAGATGGGTACAAAGGTTTCAATTCAGATTCCAATTCTGAGACCTTTTTGATGTAACTGGCCTGTTACATATTCCATTAACATAATGATTTGCTTTCCTTCACATAAATTATTTATTGATTAGGAAGTTTGAGAATTATGCACTTTAAAGGAGACATTCAAAATACATTGACTTTTTATTTTTATTGCTTACATTTTTATTTTTAATATAAATCTCAGCTAGTAAACTCAATACAGTGTGATAAATGAGTGAGATTCTAATAAATAAGAAGTCTATATTCTAATAAATAAAAAGTTGGCAGAGATAATAGCATACACACTAGATGTGAAGAGAGCTCTGATTGAATAATATATAACACCCTACATAACTTTTATAGTGGAAAGCTTTTTCATACCGAGATGTTAGCTCTCATTTCCTCTAGCATAAGCTTGCAAAGGGCAGCATTTAAGACATACTAACAAAGTTAGAGCACTGAATAATAATAATAATAATAATAATAATAATAATAATAATAATAATATAAACAACCCACCAAAGTGAAAAGAGTAAAAGTAACATGTCTCAATAGTTACTTCTGTGTGACCAATTGTAGAGACTCACTTGCAATTATCAAAGAAAAATGTAAGCAAACAAAACTAAAACATAGCTTAATCATTTTCCCAATAAGATTAGGTTTAGTTCAAACAAACCAATAAACCAAAAGATTTAAAGGGAGAAAAATATAAGAAGATTGCTTATAAAGCTATTTCCTATGCTCTGCTGATTCACATTTTTATCTGTTGGGAGCTGTCACATTATGTCCTAATGTAATGACATCTTTGATAACATGGACAAGCACAAGCTGAAATAGAGCAGTGGCAGCAAACAGGCTGATTTGCACGGCACTTTCTGGCGCTGGAATTAACTTCGCATGTGATTTTTTGCTCCATCTAGGCCAAATGCCATTCTAAAAAGGAGCCTCATTTGAACCTCTGATGTACTTAATATGCTGTGGATTTCAGTGACCGTGGCAGAATGGAAGCCAAACATTTTCCAATGTCAAAATATGTTTTCTAGCCCTATGTCGGTGTCCTTTAGCACTGCAACATTTGTAATTTCTGATCAATTCCCATAAAACTTAGAGGTTGTTGACCTGAACTAAACTCCCTATGGCTAGCAATGTCATTCTCTCTCTCATTTCACTTTCCAGGTTGATAAAAATCAATACTTTCTCTCACAGAATTCTGAATTTCCAGGCAATGTTCAGGTTCATGTGAAATGTGTGGAACAGAGGGACAGTAGCTGTTATTTTATCGTTCAGAGCTATTTCTTATAATCATCCAAGCAGAAGATAAAGTGAAAAATGTTATAAGAAGCAATTATTTTGAAATTAATCAGTTTGGGATTTTCGATAAAGTTGGTATAATTTTTGAAAAGAGTTCACTGTGTCTTTAATATCTATCTTTAACCAATCTACTGTTAGAATAAAGTTTTTTAGCCTAATACCCATTATTAACTCGCATTCTGTTTGATTTCAATTGATGATGTATTCTTAAAGAAAATAAAGTTCATATTTATTATAAATAGCTATTGCGTGCTTGAAATTAAAAATAAAATCTAACAAGAACATAGAGCTATGACCTCCTATTTGGTTTTATTCTGTAATTTACAACCTCTGCCTCCCTACTCCCCTGCCAAAAAAAAAAAAAAAAAAAAAAAAGATTTTCATGAAGCTCTTTCCATTTCTTCTATGAGAAGCTCTTCATGGTGTATTGCTTTCTTAAAATTAAAGTAACTAGACATTCTGAAAATGGTTCAATTTTGTACTATCTGGACTGATAAAAGATAATTCAATCTCTTTCATAGAATAAGTCCTCTTCTATTCCATGCTCTAAGTCAAGAGTAGACAAACTTTTTCTGTAAAAAATCAGACAGTAAATATTCTAAGTTTTGTGAGTCCTATGTTCTAAGTTGCAACTACTCAGCTTCTGTCACGGTAGTGTAAAAGCAACTGTAGATAACATGCAAACAAATAAGTGTGGCTGTTCTCTAATGAAACTTTATTTACAAAATTATGGACTGGGCCAGTTTGGCCCATAAGTCATAATTTGCCAACTCTTGCTCAAAGTTAATGATATTCAAACTTTAGTTTAAATTGAAATCATCTGAGAGCTTGGCCCAGACCTATATTGGGGCCCCACCACAATTCTGATTCCTTATACATAATATATGTAAAAGTAAAATTTATATATTTAATAACAAGTTTGGGTGATTTTGATGAGTCTCAATGTATATGCCATTGCTCCAAGACATATTATTCTTTAGAATTTCATTCCAAGCTTCCTGGGTGGTGGACTCAATTGTCCTCATTTTCCCTGATTCTTAGGAAATATTCTTATGGATTTACACCAATTTGTTTCCTTGATACTCTTGTGGATACAGGGAATTTTGAGTATCATAGTGGTGGAAATCTTTCTGAAACTATCATGTGTCAGGAAACACACCCAACTGTCACAGTGAACAAATTCATATAAGCGACAGTTTAGAAACAACCTTGTAAAGTCTACAATCCCACTGCCCAAACATTGAGTAACAACAGTGCTCTGGAGCTTAGGGCATCTAAAATGGATAACAAAATAATGGCTAAATTTTATTAAGTGCTTATTATGTGCCTGAAGCCAGTCAAATATTCATTTTTATTTATCCTATTCTTATATCAACTTTTTGATGTAGGTGATATTACTACCTCTCTCACCCCACTTTTTTTTCTTTGCATATAAAGAAAGAGAACCACAGAGAAATTAAGGAATTTATTCAAGTTCCTCTATAGAGGTAAGACTCTTATCCTCTATTTTATACTTATATATTTTTTAATAGGCAAGAAGAATGCATAAAAGAAAAAGATAATAATGTAGTCCAGAGGAAAATAAGAAAATATTACCAAATCTATGTAATTCTAGGTAGTTGACTTAAAATAAATATTTTAAAAAGACATCTGATAATAACAAAGGGAAACTAAGGGCAGCGGGTGCTGGGTTCCTGGCAACTTTTATATTATAATGTACTGAAGTAGACCTTTTTAACAAAGACATATTTTAAAAAAATTTAAATAGAGGAGAATTAACCACAGGATGTGATGTGGGGGAAAAAGGGGTGAAAAAAATCTGCCATTAAACAGATTCATAGTGTTTACAATTAAAGTAATGGGGAAAAATAATCAGACATTAGTTCTATGATGACTGTAGTTTAATTGGATTTTCTCAATAGTGTGACTAGAGACTTCTAGATAAAACGATGTGAGGTTCCTGATAATCTAGGGAACTACCTATGTACAAAACTAGAGTTAATTAATCTATTCTGTGCCAATGTACACATGCAAGCCTATTAAACTACAGAGTCTTGAAAATGGTAGTACTTGTAAGGGCAGGCAAAAGGCAAGTTTAGCATTTGCACAACAGAAAACAACACAGTAAACCCAAAAGGAAACCTAAATTTTGAGGCCAAATTTCAGGAGTTATTTGGTATAAGAACTGAGCACTGTTAGTGTATGTACTACATTTGTCTTTATTATTATTGTCTTTACTATTGCCACTGTGCTTGGAGCCAGGGTAGACATTTATTTACATATTGACTGACTGTCTGACTTAAACCAGCTGATGACTAGAATGAAAATTATATTGGATTTGAAAAAAAATTCATGGGCTTTCTAAAACTTGTAATATAAAATTTAACATTTATAAAGACATCACTGAAATACATTTCCATCCCATGTAAAGGGATTAAATGCCCATTTACCCCTAGAAATTTAGGGCAAGTCCTACTAACTAAGATATTTACCTCATACTCAGAAATCCAGAATGTTCAATGGAAATTACTTTGAAATAAGCTAGAGAAGAAATTTTTCCTCTGGTATTTTATCTCATTTGTATTTTTAAGGAAATCTTAGAAAACACTGGAGATCAGTACTTATTTAATTTATTTGATTATGTTACAACTGACTTTATAATTTTTATATATACATTAAATGTTTTATTTTTAGTTGATCAATTAATTTTAGACTATCAAAACTATAACTAAGACATTATTAATGTCATAGAGAAAAGAATATAGAATAAAGAAACATTTCTTTGCTAAAGCATGGCATGTGAGTAATCTTTGCTTTAATTCAGATGTTATAATTATCAACTTAAAAAATACAGGTTTCCTTAAGCATTCAGGAAATTTAACCCCTTTAAATCTTATTTTTTGCTAAGAAGCTGAAGATAATAAAAGCTTACAAACTAATGTACATTGAAAATCCAAACAGAAATGATCTATTGAGAAAGTGAATAATTTGTTTTTTAATGCTGTTTCTTCACTCTGAACTGAGTCTCATTAGAGATGACAAGAGTGCATCTCCTCACCATGGAGCATGTGTCACCACAGATCCTTTTATTTCCTTTATTTTCTTGATACAATTTTCAATATTCCCCAAAGGGAAGACATTGGAAAAAACTAGGATGCTCACTATATGCATATGGAAACAACCTTTGAGTTCATTTTTTCATATGTATGCATGCATGCCTCTGTGTGTGCGTGTGTGTGTGTGCGCGCGCGTGTGTGTGTTCTATTGTAAACTGCAGTGGAATGATCTCCAGAATAGACTACAAATATATGTATATCTTTTTTTTTTGATAAAAAGTAGAATATTATATGCCCCATTTAACTCCCCATTTTATCATTTAACTATATCCCAAAGACCAACCATAATAATATACAGAGATAGTTGCACAGCATTCCATAGTGTGATTATATAATAGTTTATTCAACATTTTGGGTTTAAAAAAATGGTGCTCTAAATATCAGTTTTAAACATATATTTTTTCACATTGTTGACAGATCTTTGAAAGTAGAATTGCAAACTCAATAGGTGGAATGCATATGTTCATTTTACTAGGTAGTACCAAATCAGCTGTATCTGAGAGTGTTTGCTTTCCCACAATCTCACTGAAAGAATTCACACTTTCAATTTTCTAATCTGATAACACATAAATGAGTATTCCAATGTTGTTTCAGTTTGCAATTCTCTCATTTTGAGAAGGTTGGACATTGTTTCCTGAGGTTAAGGTCCATTTGCACTTCTTTTTCTACGAACTATTTTTATTTGTCTTTCCTGATTTTAGAAGATTATATAAGAAGGACAGCAACTATTTGTGATATAAGTTGTCATTATTTCCAAGTTTTTTATTATTCTTTTTTCTTTGCTTATGTGTATTTTGCCATACAAGAGATTTCCTTTTTAAAATTTTATGTAATTAAAATTAATCTTTTCTCTTGTTGATTTTGGATTTTGTGTTATAATTTGAAAAACTTTTCCACTCCCAAATTATAGAGGCACATATATTTTATTTTACTCTATTTCACCTCTTCTCATTTAATTCTTTGGTGCAATTAGAATTTAAAATTATAATTAATCCAATTGTACTGTTTTTTTTCCCCTAAAGATTTGAGATGCTGCCATTATTGTATTCTGAATTTCATTCACAGTTATACTATTTCTGGATTTTCCATTCTGATTCTGTCCATTTGTCTCTCTACTCATGCATTGATACTAGCTCCTTTTTATTTATTTATTTATTTTAATCACAGAGGCTTTACAGAACGTGTCAATGTTTTAGCAGTGTTATCCCCTTATTGTTACAGTGTCCCCCCCTCAGTGGTTTCATTGGCTCTCCTTATTCATTTTGCAAATGGATTTTATAATCAGTTTAGTTCAACAAATACAAAATGTCAACAACAAAACTGATAAATTAGAATTGTTTTAGTTTATAAATTATTACAGGAAAAACCAGTATTTTTATGATGTTTAGTCTTCCTATTCAAGAATATCATGTTTTTATTCATTTATTAAATTCTACATATGTATTTCAAGAGTGTTTTATGATTTTATAAATATATTTTTTAAACATTTCTTGTTAAGATTATGTCTGTGTTTTATTTTTATTTATTTACCATTTTAAATAGTTCCTTACCTTCTATAACATATTCTAATAGGCTTTTGTTCATTTATGTGAATGCTGTTCATTTTTAAATATTAATTTGTTAACTATATACAAATATATACACAAATAAATACAGCTAGAAGATAGAAGATAGATGATAGATAGATAGATAGATAGATAGATAGATAGATAGATAGATGATAGATAGATAGATAATAGATAGATTGGTGATAGATGATAGATAGGCCCATCATCTACAAGTAGATATTGTTCTGCTTTGTTCCCAACCCTTACTCTTGTTTGCTTTCTCTTTTCTCATTGCAGTGACTAACATACCAGAACTATTTCAAATAATAGTAAGATAATGGCTATCCATCTTCTTACTTCTTGTCATTAGTGAGAAGGCTGTTATTGCTTCTTTGTTAAGTAAGATTCTAGCTCTTAGATCGATGTATATACATTTTCTTATGCAATCTATCACACTGTGGTGATGACCATCAGTCCCTATTTTTAAGAATTTGTAACATGAATGAGTGTTATTTGTAAAATATCTTT